>JAYMTK010003297.1:0-12445 GCA_036897405.1 Pelargonium myrrhifolium | reverse complement strand
ACGAAGTCCCATTCTCTCTCTCTCTCTCTCTCTCTCTGCAACACTCTCGATTCTTCTTCGTCTTCTCTTCCATTCTTCAGCCATGGTGCTCGAGGTTTGCCCATACACCTCATCTCCATCTTCTTCTTATTTTCCATTTCTTTCGCAAGATTATCTCCATTATTTCATCACGAACTAGGGTTCTTCTTCTCATATTTTTATAAAATTAACTTATTAATATGCAGGCGACCATGATCTGTGTCGACAATTCGGAGTGGATGCGGAACGGAGATTACTCTCCCAATAGGTTTCAAGCTCAAGCTGATGCCGTTAATCTCATCTGCGGTGCCAAGACTCAGGTTTATTTTTTTCCCTCTCTTTCCCGAGGAACTCAAGTTTCTTCTTGAATTTATTTCTCTGATATGTTATTTGAGGTATTAGAATTTTAGTTGAAAAAACGTTTGTTTATTTATTTATTTGCAGTCTAATCCGGAGAATACGGTGGGAGTTCTAACAATGGCAGGCAAGGGGGTCCGTGTTTTGGTTACTCCTACTAGTGATCTTGGCAAGATATTGGCTTGTATGCATGGTTTGTTCCTGAACCTCATTTTCTAATACCCTTGTTTCTTAGCTTGCTACCTTTTCGTTTTAATCCTGCAAAATTGGAAGGCTATAGCTAGTAAAACTAAAATTTTGATGTGCATCATTTGTTAATTTTATGGAAATGAGTTCGTGTATATTTGAGACATAGGTTTAAAAATCGAGTACTATGTGGAGTTTGATGGACATGCTTGTCTTGATGTTGTAAGACTCAATTCTTTGTTTTTGGTGTTTTATTCTTATTCATCAGTTTGTGCTAATTGAAAAAATCTGTTCAATTTAGTATGCCTGCTGATTAGTGTTAAAGTGACTAAAATGATCAGCCAAGAGGAGGGTTGCTTGACTATCTTCTTATTCATCCCAAAATGAGTGTCTTGTTGTATTCCTTATTTGGAAAAATTTCAGTGAAATACTGTTGGACACTTCCCCATGTACCCGTTCATGCATTTGTTGGAACAATCTCAATGGATTCTAACAAACTTATAATAAATATTATTGGTAATTTATATATAACTAACAAAAAAATTCCGAAAATAGGAAAGCGGATATTCATTTTGGAACAATTTTTTTTTAGAGAAACAAGACACGTATTTTGTGATAAAGGGGGGAGTGCTGATAACATGTTAAGAAATGGAAAAACATTCTACTTGAGTGTTGTAAAAGGACTTGTACAGAAAAACTTGTTCTGAACTTTTTTCTATGGTAATATTTATGATAAATGTATTGAATGATCTTATATCTTTGTTTAGGGTTAGAAATAGGTGGTGAGATGAATCTTGCAGCTGGGATCCAGGTGGCTCAGTTGGCTCTCAAGCATCGCCAAAATAAAAAGCAGCATCAACGAATTATTGTTTTTGCTGGAAGGTTTGTGTTGGCAGTGTTGCTATGCTTTGTTGTGTATATTCAGCTTATTATTTTGTGGTGGTTAAATTTTCAATTTTCATATTATGTTCTTAGTCCTATCAAACATGACAAGAAGGCATTGGAGATGATTGGAAGGAAGTTAAAGAAGAACAGTGTGTCACTTGATATTGTTGATTTTGGTGAGGAAGATGATGGAAAGCCAGAGAAGCTGGAAGCGCTTCTTGCTGCTGTAAACAACAATGACAGCAGCCATATTGTTCATGTTCCTCCTGGTTCAAATGCTCTTTCTGATGTACTTATAAGGTATGGTGGTATCCATTTCTTCTTCTTTTTTTTCTTCACTTTAGTATATGATTTTTGCCTAGTATTATGGGATGATGAGGCTTTATATTTTCCGTGTTCAATGGCAGTACGCCTATCTTCACTGGGGATGGGGAAGGTGGAAGTGGTTTTGCAGCAGCTGCAGCCGCAGCTGCAGCAGGTGGTGTCTCTGGTTTTGATTTTGGGGTGGATCCCAACCTCGATCCTGAACTGGCCCTTGCTCTTAGAGTTTCAATGGAAGAGGAGAGGGCCAGGCAAGAAGCAGCTGCTAAGAAAGCTGCAGAGGAGACTGCCAAACAAGAAAAAGGAGGAGAGCAGCCATCTAGCTCACAGGACACAACTATGACTGAGCCTGCCAATGCTGCAGTTTCTGAACCGGCCAATAAGGCAACTGATTTAACGGTTTGTGCGAATTTGCTTTTCTAAACCTATATTGTTTCAAGCTTTTATGCCTCATGCTTAGCATGTGCTTACTATTGTATCTAACCAATGAGTTGCTTGCGTTTATTTTTCTTTTGGTGTTGAATGTATTGAATATTTTATATGAAATAAGACATAAACTACACAAGCCTTTTTTAAACAAGTGATCGAGAAGTTAGAAATTCAGGTGAGTTGGATTGAGATACCAAACCCGTACCCTGCATGCCTCCATGATATAGTTTAATGCACCACTTCAGTCGATACAAAATTGATGTGGGGCATGGAATTTTTTTTTTTTTATGAGATGATTTTGTGTTCTTTTCCTTGCGCTTCTTTCCAAGATATGGAAACATCTACTTTCTCTTAATAGCATTCTGCTCTAAGTTGTTTTGGGACTTCATATGTAATTTGAGTTGTGCTACTTCTGTAGCTCAGTTACATGTTAAATTGAAGTTTTGTGTGGTTTGGTTATTTGATTATTTTCTTGTAAGTAAAATTTATACGACTAGGTTTTCAAGGTTACTCTAACTGATAACAATACTTGTTTTAGGAGAAGTCAAGATATAATTTGAAATTTTTGGCCTATGTTCATACCTTCTCATCAATCCATGGTTCTTGCATTATCGTTGTTCCATATAACTGTAATGAAAATAGTATTTCCTACATGAGCTGACCTTAAATTTGTTATAGGATGATGAAAATGCATTGCTACAGCAAGCCCTTGCAATGTCAATGGATGAACCAGCCTCTAGCCAAACCATGAGAGACACAGATATGTCAGAGGCAACTGTAGATGATCCTGAGTTGGCTTTAGGTGAGTTCTTTGTGCTTCTTAGGAATTTCCACTTATCCGGAGGTAGTCTGATACCTAGGGTTATTACAGAAACTATGGGACGTGTCCTTGCTGAGTAACAAGTGCCTCTTAAAGATTCAGAACTTGTCATCTCACCTCAGAACTGTTTTATGCTGATTTATGCACTTCAGTCTGATTGGACTCTCCTTTTAACTCTCAGCTAAATATGGTCTAGATACACTGAAATATTACAAGTATTGATGAATAGTTTTTTTTTTTTGGCTAAATGTCTTTGAAATCTGGATATCAAGTTCACTTTGTTGTATAGGCTGGAGTCAGTCTCATGGAAGTTTAGGTTATTTTGTTCTCTAACATATTTGATATGTACTTGTAAAGCTCTTTATATGCTCTGTTGCTTGCAGCCCTTCAATTGTCGGTGCAGGAAGGTGCAAAAGAATCGGCTGGCCAGGCAGACATGAGTAAGTTGTTGGCAGACCAGTCCTTTGTGTCTTCCATCCTTGCATCGGTAAGTCTGCTCAACTAAGAATTGTTCTTCATATTTCCCACCCAACAAGAAATAATGCATAAATTTGTCATTATAGCTATACATGTAATGATAATTCTTTTGCTGCTGCAGCTTCCTGGAGTTGATCCAAATGATCCCTCAGTAAAAGATTTACTTGCCTCAATGCAAAGCCAGTCTGAGGTGAGCGATTATAAATAGAACAAAAGATTTTGACCTTACTGCTTTATACCTCAAAATTATTTTGTCATCTCCTCTGGGACTAGATACTGGCCTAGTTCATTTCACCAATCTTAAAATTTGCACTGTACTTTGGTCTTTGTTTGTAAGCTTTAGCTGGCTTTGAAACTAATTTGTTGAATGACTTAATTTATTGTGGTCAAGTGTGCCGAGAGAATTAGTACTGTCATTCAGTTAGTCAGATAGGCAACTGGTCTTCATTGAAAATTGGTTTTCATGATTCAAGTGAAGTGACCTTCTACCTCTGCCTGTAAATTGTTGAATGACTTAGTTTATAGTGGTAGTGAGAGAGGCAACCACTACATTTATGAGTTATGACCATGGAGATTGATCCTCCAAAAGTATTAGGTCAATGACTTGTTGCTATGTTAACCCACTGATATAGAAGGATAGGGTTCTTTCAAAAGAGCTGCTTTTAGATAGATGTCTTGGTATAGCTTCTGTAGGACCTTCATATTGGCAGGAGAGTGGCGAAAGAGTTGGGGATTCCGGGATGATTGATGACAAGCATGCACTGCATGTATCGAGTGCTTTGCTGATTTTTGGACAGCAGCGATGACCGTTGACAGTGGATTGGTTCATTATTAAATGATATAGAAGTGTTTAGTTAAGGTCTATGATAATTCCTTGAATTTGCAGTATTATGATATAATGAAGTAATTCAAATGTATGAGCTGTGCCAAATCTTTCATATAATAAATGTTTGATTTTATGAACAACTTTTAAACCCAAGATCTGATGGTGTTACAAATTTATAGCCACAGCAGAAGCAAGATGAAGAAGACAAGAAGGCACCTAAAGATGAAGAAAAGTGATGATTATGTGGAGCAGTGTAGTTATGTCAGGTTTATTTTCCGATTTCACTGTTTATCAATTATTTCCAAACTTTAAAGCATGTGACTTCCAGATTAACTTTGATTTGCTTGCATTGCAGGTAAAGCTCTACCGGTGGCCATGATGTATCTTGATAGCACTGTAGTAGAGCTGTGACCAACCTTTACGAACAATGAATATGCAATGTTGAAATGTATCTCTGTTCACTGTTTCAATATTATTTGGTGATAGATGCATCAAAAACTGAATGTTGGGTCTCTTCATGCTCTTAAATTGTTCAGCTATATAGTCCCCATCTGTGCTTCAAATTTCCTGCTTTCTTCTTTCTCTCTCTTCGGTTCTCAAATTACCATTTTTTTCCTCATGTTATTCATCCAGAACTGGTAACCGTCATGCTAGCAAATTTACCACACCACCTAATTTACCATGTCAATCTCTCTACATTTTGATTGCTTTTGAATTGATAGCAAGATTGAAGGTTGATTTTTTTATTTTGAAAGAGTAAAGCCATATCATTAACTCAAATTATCGTTTGGCAATACATCATCCAAACCAATAGGAGCCCTAGGGCCAATCCAACCAACTACGTCAGACATTGTAGCATTCGCAAGCACATGATCCACCTGATTCGCTAAATGCAAAACATAAGAGAAACGAAGATTCTTAAAGCGAAATAGCAACATTCTCAAAAAAAAAGCTTTGAAATATAAAGAACTACAAGGTTGAAGGCATTAAAATCCTCTCATCTTGCTTTAATAGTACATATTGCCTCCTGTGCATCGCTCTCGGATTGAGGGTTGAATTTAGTTTAAACCTCACCATACATAATATGTTTTTATTTATTTATTACTAAAGTGAATTTTTTATTGAATCAAGTCATTTTTTCACAAATATTGAATGGGCATGACCATTTTCTAACCACTCAACTGATCCTGAAATAGAAATAGAAATAGAAACAGACGACCTGTAACACGAGCTATCTGGTTCACGGACCGGTTTACATCAGCAAAATCAAAAGATAAAAATTGTAAAGATATAAATATTGACACTAATTATCAGTTCAAAAGCATCGACATCCTCCCCTTCGAACTTAATCGCAGAAATAACCTTATGCACGTTAGAGTCCACCACCGCACGACCCCATCCTCTCCTCACAATCCAGCTTACTGCCTCCTTTATTGACAAAGCTTCTGCCACCCTCGGCTCAATGAACTCCGGCCAGCAGACACGCCCTCGTCCCCAACACTGGCCGTGCCAGTCAAATGATAAAAAATACTGTAAATAAATAAACCAACCTCAGAGAGAGGGCAAATTGGTCTGAACAAGAAAATGAGAATCCATTTGACCGGTAATTGCGCGGGAAAGCTAGAGCAATTCGATACACACGCAAAATTGGCCAAGTGTTGAATCATCTTCTGCTTCTCCTCCTCCATTCCAATGGAATCCATCTTCTCCTTCCCAAATCCCAACATTTCCTCTGCAATTTCTTTTCCATTGGAACCCCTAATTCCTCCCACTCCCTCCCAAAATGGCTCCCAACAAAAATTCCCTCTACCAAGAAGTAGACACATCAAACCCACACACTCCTACCTCCTCCTCCTCCTCCTCCAATCTCTACCCTCATATTGAAAGGAAAGACCTCAACAATCTAGTTCCTGATCACAAATCCAATAGCCCCAAATATTCACCCTCTGCTCCTCCAGAATGCACCGAAGAGCTCCTCATCCGAATCCCCGGCGCCATCCTCCACCTCATCGACAAGGACTACAGCGTCGAGCTCGCCTGCGGCGGTCTCACCATCTCCCGCCTCCTCCAGGGCCCCACCATCGTCGCCGTACTCGCTTGCGTCGCCGACGAGATCCAGTGGCCTCTGACCTCCGACGAGGCCGTCGTCAAGGTCGACGATTCACATTACTTCTTCGCGATTCGTATCCCTAAGGAGCATGATTCAAGCTCCAGCGACGACGAAGATGACAAGAGTCACAAGACCCCGAAGAAGGGCCGGAGTAAGGATTCGGAGATCTTGTTGAACTACGGGTTATCAATTGCGTCCAAAGGGCAGGAAGGTTTGTTGAAGGAGCTTGATGTGATTTTGCACTCTTACAGTAGCTTTTCTCTGCAGAGGGTTTCGCAGAGAGGGATTCGGGGTGATGTGCTGGATGGATCCGTGGTGAAGGAAATGTCTCCGGAGGATTTGAAGTCGGAGGAGAAGAAGGAGGCCATGGAGGAGCGGTGCGGTGCGTATTGGACGACTCTGGCGCCAAATGTGGAGGAGTATAGCGGGACTGCTGCGAGGATGATCGCGTCCGGGTCAGCTCAACTGATTAAGGGGATTTTGTGGTGCGGTGATGTGACTGTGGATAGATTGAAATGGGGCAATGAAGAATTGAAGAAGAGAATGACTCCGGGCCCCGATGCAGAGGTCAGTCCCGAGATGTTGAAGAGGATCGAGAGGTACATGAAATGGTTACTTTTCATATCTGTATTGGATTTGGAAGTGTTGTTTTCATTTTGTATGTGTCTGCATTCGGAGGCGGATGCAGGGGTAGGATGTAGTAGGCGGTAGCCTACCATATCGTTTCTTAACTTTAATGAATAACTTGTGAATTTCAAATAAATTTGGACAATGTCTTTGCCAATGTTAAAAATGTCGCTCTCTCTTACAACTATGTTGTCAAGGTTTGAATCATTGAATTGATGCGATGTCCTTCAATATTAACTAATATTGTCTAAAAATTTAAGCCTACAATTCCTGCAAAGTCTAGCTCCGCCGTTGTTGCATTCCTAAGGTCTCACTCTACTTTTCTCCATATGTGTCTTGGTTGTTGAGTTTCTATACTTGTCTAACCTACTAGTTTTGTGTTAACCTACTCAGTAGGGCAAGTGGTTGATTTCAAATTGTACCGGATTATAGACTAGGAACTTGGTCATTGGTGTTCTTTTGGTTCTATTGTTTTTCTTGGCATGGGTTTTTATGGTTTGTCCATTCTGCAGAGTTAAGACAGTGTCCAAGATGACAGAGAAAGTAGCGAATGGTATCCTCTCTGGAGTTGTGAGAGTTTCAGGATTCTTCACGAGCTCTGTTGCAAACTCAAGCATGGGAAAGAGATTTTTTAGCCTTATACCTGGAGAAATTGTCCTTGCTTCCATGGATGGAATTAGTATGTTTAACTCGCTTAATCCTGATTTTACATGCTTGCCAAATGACAAATTTCTGGAGTTTCCATTTTCAATCTGGCATGAAGTTTCATCTTCTGAACATTTCATTAAATGCTTATAGTGTGTGGGTTTAATACATGTCTAGGAGTCCTGTTGAATTGCAATGACTTTGATCACTATCACTAAAATATCTGTTGGAGTTCCTTGGGGTTCAGTTCAGTCATAGCAACTGTATCAGTTATATGATTGGGTTAGGCTTAACAAGGTCACTCAATTACATAGTTTCTGTTTTGTCTTTGCTCAAGTTTCTTGAAAATTACTCGGCCAAAATTGGTCCTCTGCTTGAAGATATGGGACGCTATTAAAGCATCTAATTCTGGTCATGTTAAAATGCTGGTTTTCAAACACACCATTATATTATTCGCTATCACTGACATTTCCTTCTAAATAGGCAGGGTTTGTGATGCTTGTGAAGTAGCTGGGAAGAATGTTATGTCGACATCATCCACTGTGACAACTGGACTTGTCTCTCACAAGTGAGGTTTTCCATATGTTTTTCTAGAGAATTCAGTGCATGATTAGTGAATAAGTTCAATTGTGATTTCTTATAAAATAGCTGGTCATAAATTGAAATTTTGTGACTGCATAATAGGTGTAGACATGGACTTAACTCTAGGGAATGTTAATTAGCAAACCACCCTAACAATTTATGCAGGTATGGCCAAGAAGCAGCGCGTGCAACCAGCAAAGGTCTTGATGCTGCAGGCCATGCAATCGGAACTGCATGGGCTGTTTTCAAGCTCCGAAAGGCACTTAACCCGAAAAGTGCTTTGAAGGGTTCTAGCTTGTCCAAAGCTGCAGCTAAAGCTGCAGTTGAAGATATGAAGGCAAAGGCTAAAATGACCAAGTGATACCCCACTATATGGTCATAGCCTCAACTTTTGATGTAAATACTGCCCGTCTTGTAGTATAAAATACTAACCCTTTGTTATATATGTTTTCTCAGCTCTTTCTTGCAAGGAACTATCTCCACCTGGGCTCGCTTGGATCAGTAACTTGCCCTTAAAGTTTAACCGTTATTTGTTAGCGACAGTAAGATGATCTTGCTTGTGCTCCTGAGACTTGACATGTATACAGACAACAAAAGGTACATGTAACATGATTTCTTTGGTTTTTTGTGTAACGAGGATAAATATTGTTGGATTGAATATTTAGTCAGCAGTCACTGTACTTGCTTTATTCGGTCTGCGTCCCTTCAAGAAGGAAGTTTCCAAAATGGTCCCATGATGTGGAGGTCCACTAGGGTTCCATTTTCAAATGGGCTTTGCTTGTGGAACCACCACCTATACAAAACAGTGGGGTCCTATGACTCTAAAGGCCATATTCAAATTGAATTTGTGTGTTCACGAGCTGGAGCCCAACAGAGCTGCTTGATTGGCACGTACACAATACCTTTTGGATTGGTACTATTTAAATACCAGTACGTGTGTATTATTAGAATAGAATAGAACAGAGCACCAACAACAATCATGGGACAATCCAAAAGTTACATGTTTTCTTCCTTTTAATGTACACCACTAGCTCAACTATATGGTCATGGCCTTTTTGTATTTCCCAACCCATAGAGTGATACAATCAAATGAACCTTTCAGGGAAAAAACACCCTTGAATGATTTCAAGAGTTAGGCCTATTGACTCCACTCTACCTTGTAAAGTACTATCTAGTAGATTTTGTATCTTTTGATACTACTTATATAAGCGTGTATTGAAACGTGGTCTTTTTTTGGAAGAGACTATCTAGAAGAACGAGAGTCATAATCTTTATTCTTACTTTTTTAGTGGAAGAGACAATTTATGAGAATAGATAGTCGAAGTCTTTGTTCTTATTCATCTAACATTTATACAGGTGTTTTGTCTTCTGTTTGTCTAAGTAGTTAATCGTTTTGAGTTCTCACTCTTTATTATAACTAGTCTAATTGGTTTATCTGACTCTTTCTCTTCTTTGTTACGATGTTTTTTGTCTTCTTTTTCGAAATATGTTTAGTATAAATAGTATTGTTATAATATCAACAAATGTTTTACTCATTAGCAGAAGAGACCATATTTTCTCAAAAGGTCTTGAATTTGAACTCTTGTTACACTAATTACTCTTTTAAAGAGAACTACATTCACTGCACATAACAATACATTGAGAAATCACTTCTAGCCTACGAATTTGATAAAGTTTAAGAGTAACATTGGAAGACAAATGTGCATGTGTACATTGTATGTAAAGAAAACCCAATTAAAAGGCCATACCATGTCACAACCACTCATTGGCACTACTTGGGAAGAAGATATAGAAAAAAATGATGATGATATTGTTTGAACTTGTGATACCCTTTTGGACAGGCAATGGGAAGTAGATTGTGTGGAGATTCAAGGCACTAAATCATGCAAAGCTGTATGGCAAATGTGTTATTTATGTTGGAGAAAGTGGTGAGCAAGAAAGTTTTCACCATAGTGAGGTGGAGGCACAAATGTTCCATTCTAGAGGATGAAGCATGCATAGCCAAATTAGTCAAACCCCATTGCACATTCCATTCCTTTTAAACCTCCCACTTACTAATTATTATACCTCATATTTTAATTATTTTAAAAACCTCCTACTTTCTTTGATCTCTATCCCATGACTTAAAAATTAATAAAATAATTTAATATTTAATTGAACAACAACTATCACCATCCGATGATTAACTCACACACAATTAGAAAATGGAGTTAATTTATTCCATTGAAAAATATAAGAGTCTAGATTAGTAGAGTCATTATCAGTGAGGTTAGTGAAAAATCACAAAATTAGGTACGTAGAGATAATAAAGATCAATAAAATAATAAAATGAAAGTGTAACTAAGCTGAAGTATCACAGTGAATGATCATCCCATTAATTACAAGCACTAACCGTTTCTTAATATGTGAAAATTCTGGAGCCACAAGTTTATTTATAATAGGTCAAGTGTGTGATGTAACTGTACATTTGCAGTACTATGAATGAGCAAGACACTAAATTGCTGCTTAGTAGTGTTTTTTTGAAAAGATTGGGATGTGAATATGTTCTCCCCAACATTGAAGCCTCTGTAATTGAATGACATGACTTTAACGAGTTATTTTTCCTGAAGAACGGATTATTAACCCGCTTTCGAGGTCTTATAAGTTCAATCTTGTATGTTCGAATTTTTACTAAAAATAATTAAAATGGGTGAACAATTCGTTTTAAGACGAGAGAGCACAAGCGCAATAATTGGTTATTAGTTAAAAGTAAAAGTTTGTTTTTATTTTTTAGGTCAAGGTTTTGAGAAAAAATGGATATAGTTTGTGAATATGAATGGAAAAGGGAATATTTCTCAAAGGGTGTTTGTTTCCCTTGCACACTTAATTAAGTGTCTAACTTGAAATTAGAAGCCACGCTTGGTTAGAAAGTTGAGGTCCAACTTTGTCTTCTTTTTTCTGTGTCTTGAAGGTGAAGCAAGTGAAAACAATAGTCCATATTGTGATAAATGCACCGACTAAGATCTTCTTATTACTTTACTTTGATTTCCTAATTATCACTAATGAAATTCATACTTTTTTATTGATAAAAAAATCTCAGCCAATAAATCAAATGAGGTGATGCTACATCACCAATTAACACTCATACTCGCCTTAATGAATTTGTGGGCGCGGAGCGTCCGTCCGGATCCACTCTTTTATATATATATATAAATAAAACTAATATCATATATCGTAACACTTTATTTTTTTTTAAAAACGAGTGTCATATTTTTCTTAAAATTTTGTCCAAAATAATTTTTCTTTTTTCTTATTTAGTAACTTACTTATGGATTAATTTTCAATATACTTATAAGTTATAACAAGTTAGTTAGTATTATTTAACACATGTAAATTAAGTAAGAATATTATACTAACTAACTTTTTTTTATTAATTTTCTTAAAATAAAAATAAATACACTCATTTTGTGACAAAAAAATAATATTTTAAATTGAGCGCAGTCTAGAGCTACTAAACCAAAAAAGGGTGCTAAGTAAATAATTTTTTTTTTTATGAAAAAAAAAATATAGACATCAAATTCAAAAAGAAAAAGAGGTCATCAATAAATATTAACTTCCAAAAAGAATAAAAAAAACCTTGAGCAAACTAAATTTGAATTATTTAATAGGAGATTTGAAAAAATAATTTGACACATGTCCGTCTGAGAGGATGTGTGCAAAATAATTAAAAAGAATCTATAAAAAGAGAACTTGACAATAGGATTGAGGCAATAAAATCGTATGTGATGATGATTGATGTAACTTAGTTTTCCCAAACGTTTCTTAAGTTTGTTTGTTAACTATTTTGTCACTCTACAAGTCTCATTCTTTGTTTAAAGTTCTTATACATTAAAATAACTAGTATTTATCCCCGCGCAACAGTTAAAAACTTATAATAAAAATATATTATCAATTTGATTTGAGTTGCAAAATAATAAAAACGGTTAATGATAAAGTAATAATATTTTATTTTAAAACGTATCATTTTTTAACCCAAAATTATATCATATTCTAATAAGTTTCAATTGAACAATCTTTGTGTATAGATTACAAACAAAAAAGAAAAAATAATTGAGAAATCATGTTCCAAGTCCTATTCATAATTGCTAAGCTACATAGCACATCACTATTCTTGCATTATGTA
>JAYMTK010003296.1:0-12446 GCA_036897405.1 Pelargonium myrrhifolium | reverse complement strand
CAGAATATCCATTGTGTTCAGGTGTATGTGGTGGAGTTGTAAGATGAGAGATCCCATTCGTGGCTAATTCTACTTTGCCCATTCTTTTCAAAAATATCACATCAGCTTTCATATATACCCAGCCACCAATAATTATTGGGACAAAAATATATAATACTGTATCTTATTCATGATGTAATGTTACAATTATGGAAAAGCAATTGCAAAAATCCTTAAACATTGAGAGCTTTTATTCATAGTTTTTTTTTATCTCCAAGAAATGACTATGCTTGTAGCTCAACAAAGTTTCATATGGTGTTGTCACTGTTGTAACAGTGCCTTTAGAGTGCTAGGCAAGGAAAAAAAAAAACAGAAGGAGCAAAATAAATTGCAGAACACAGAGAAAACAGGTATATGATATGGATGTTGCAGCAAGAACACAGCTCAGACAGTGTAATGAGGATTCACTTCAACATCAAGACCTCTTAGTTTCACAAATGACTCCACCCTGCCTTTTAATGTGTGAATCTCCCTTAACCTGCGCGGCCAGAGAATATATCAGTTACTTTAAATCGGTTCTTTTGTGTAATTATCGAGCCATTTTCAGTGAGTTCTGTGCATATTGATTCTAAAACCTATCTAGGACATTGTTCAAGGTATGGACACTCCATATACTCAAGATGTTATGCTATGTTTTGTTATGTTATGTTATGATGTGTCTCAAAACAAGACTAACCTTGCAATCTCTGCGCGTTTTCTAGCTTCTTCGGCCATGAGACTAATGTCTCTGAAAGTGTGCTTCTCAAACATCTTTGTCTCTGCAGATTGGAGGCCATGTCGTGTACGCTGCTCAGCTGCCCACGCGGCTACACGAACTTCTTTACCAAAGTCTTTTTGGGTGGTCAGGGCCGTCTAACATAATAAATATCCATCCAAGATCAGTGTCATGAAACTCCAAAAGAATTGCAATAGATTAGAGATCGATAATGAGCAAAATAATTGATAGTTTGAGGGAAAGTGTGCTCACTCTTTTGTTAAATACTAGATTCCAGGCTTGACCGCTGAGTGCATATCGAACAGCAAACTTGATAGGATCAAGCAGCATGTAGGTTACAATGTTATAGAGCCAGATAACACCAGTCCATTTCCAACCTATCTTGGTGATTCCAGCAAAACCGATAGTCACCATTGCAGATAACATGGTTGCAACCTGTAGAGGTAAAACATTACAATTATAAACATGAGTAATGCACGTATTTAGATCCAATATGATGATGATATGCATATAATGTGTTTTGACAATCCTATAAGCTTGGATAGATACATAACTAAAGATAAAGCTTTATTCATACCAGTTGAGCAATGATGAAGGCACAAACAAGAAGAAGACCGGGTCTTTCTGTGAACGACCAGCCCCTGGAGCGAGTGACAAATATCAAAGCCTGGCTGATGGTACTAACTTGAAGGTACACAGCAGATGCAAGTTGTTCATTTAGTTTCTTGGAGACTTTGTCATCCTTGAGATTATAAGTGTTCTTGTTGAAGTCGGTCACACCAAAATGGTCCTGAGATTATGCAGAAAGGGCAAGAGAGAAGAGTGTGAGATTGATGGCTAATCATTTCTCCTTCAAAAGTAAAAACAACTTAAGTAGTCACAACCATGCACAAAAACCAATTTTGCAAATCAACAAATTACATAGTTCATCCATATTTACAACTTATTAACATATTTTATAAGGATATATTTATTGCTTCAAAAGGCACCAAGTTAATAGCTTTGAAACAACCAAGCAAAATAGACAATTACCGCAAAGAAACTGGTTTCATATGCAGCCCAGAAGAAGATAACAGTCATGAGGGCAAGGTAAGTGCCAATCACAACCCCGGTTGCAAAAATTTCACTGAGCTTCCAACTGTCAGGAACTGGAGATGGCTTGACCCTGTCTTTGGATATTGTCATAATAGTACCTGGAAACATGTTCATTATGAAGTTAAGCTTGATTGAAGAAAATATATAGATTATTATTTGCAACAATTGCTGTCATACAAGAAAATATAACTTAAAGAAGTAGCAGTAGTTACCATCATTGAGAATAGCAATAATGAGGACCATGAATGGAGGGAAATCAAACTCCCAAAATAAGGTGAGCAGCATAAAACCCAGCTGTAATATAAGTACATAACCATAGAGAGCAATTAATACAGTTCGTGCATAGTTTAGGATTCATAGAGTATGTCCACCAACCAAAACGAGAAGAGAAGAGAAGAGAAAACTTACCACAATACGTATTGTGATAGATACAGCATATATCTGGAAAAAGGCAAGGAAAAATTAAAAGGTGAGTCATATGCATGTTTTACAGAACATATCAATTCCTTCAAGAATGAAAGTACATTAATTTCTTACCGTGTAATTTTTCATCCTCTGAAAGATGGCACGGCTAGTCAAAACAGCACTAATGATTACACTCAGCCCAGGTTCTGTCAGGACTATGTCAGAAGCACCTCGAGCGGCATCTGTTGCATCTGCCACAGCAATTCCTATATCTGCTACCTTTAGTGCTGGTGCATCATTGACCCCATCTCCGGTCATTCCAACTATGTGCTTCCTAGCTTGTAATCGTTTTACGATCTCGAACTTATGCTCTGCAGGGAATATTGAAGCCAAGTGTTAGAAACACAGATAAGTAATAGAAAGCTCACACACTATAAGTAAACACATTTACCAGGAAAGACACCAGCAAAACCGTCTGCTTTCTCAATGAGTTCGTCAATTGCTACAGCAGCAACTGATTCATTCTTATTATCACCAAGAAGAGATGATGATGGATACATGTTCGTTCCCATTCCAAGTCGTCTACCTGTTTCCTTTCCAATTGCTAACTGATCACCTGAAAATAGAATATTGAGTCCACCATTAAGTTTTTACTTTAGATACCAATACAATTTGGAGTACAAAATAGTAATGGCGGATTTTATGAAACTATATCCATAGGTAAATCAAGTGGTGTCATTGCAAAACTTCTTGTCTTTCCTCATAAAATCTATAAAAGTGATGCTATATTTGGAGGTAGAGAAAGAGATTGGTTTCCGTTACATACACCAAAGCAATAAGAGATGTGCACTAAAACTAAAGAGGGCATATTAACAATGTATGGATCTTTAAGATGCCTCATAACCGCGGTAGCTGACTATTTAAGAAAGACATCCTTCAAGCAATGGAGCACTTGTTTCCTGTCTAACAATTTGACATTGTTTCGCACCTTTACTTATCATGCATGTAAATATTCTTCTCTGATTGAGGGGATATTATGTTAATGTTAGAGAAGTTTCAGAATAATCTTCTCAAGTAACTAGATCATCATATAGTATTTGATCATCGTTCATAACCTTTCATCATGAAAATTTAAGATTCAAGACTAGGCCTAATGAACACCTTCTAAAGTTTAACTAACATTATCTGCTTTCTTCTGATAGGGGTGCCAATTTTGTTTTCTTGCACTTGCTAAGCTCAATAAGTGGGTGGACTTCTATTTTTGGACCAACTAGTGGCAAACAACAAATAGCAATGCCAACTCTATATCTGCATGTGAATCCGTACTCATAATATACCTAGAGAATGTCATCCCAATGACCAACCCTGGCAGGGAAGGAATAAAGATCTTTGATAAATACCTGTAATCATCTTAACGCTCACACCAAGATCTAGAGCTCGCCTAATAGTTTCACCACTATCATGGCGAGGTGGATCAAAGAGAGGAAGAAGACCAGCAAATTCCCAGGGTCCTCCAGGACTGTCTTTGGTACCAGCAGGTACTTCCTGTAGATAAGAGAACTCTCCTTTATCCAGAAATATAATAGATGCAGAGAGGAGAGTGGGCAAAATGTAAGTAGCTTGATTACCTGATGAGCAACTGCAAGAGACCGAAGTCCACGCTCAGCAAATTTATCAATTACTGAGTGCACCCTTCTTTCAATTTCTGATTTGTTGAAAGATAGATTGAGAATCTAAACCACATGCATGAAAAGGGTTAAAATGTTTGAAAGCAAAATTAGATAATAATGCAAGAAACTTAAAGACTTCAAAATGATATTGACTATACCTGCTCTGGTGCTCCTTTGCTCACTCTATGCATTTTACCATTGCCATCTAGGTATGTTAGTGCTGTTCGCTTGTCAGTTGGATTGAAGGGAAGGAAGTGAACTTCTTCAATTCCAGCTCGTGCCTTATAATCAACACAACAAACTCTGACTCAATATATATTAATGCATACATAATCAAATTGGTAAGAAAACTGCCTACTCAGTTTTCATGAATAAGTTTAACCATCCCCTCCTATCAAAAGTCATCACAAAATGTTGCATAATAGCAGCAATTACTTAAAACGAAATGTATACATAGTCCTTCAGTTTCTCCAAAAGGAAGATGCAATAACAATGAATATAAATGGATAAGATCAAACACCTCCTTAGGATCAGCCAGCATTGAAACAATTGCTGTATCAATAGCGTCTTGATTCTCCAACCTTGACGCTCTTGCAGCCATCAATACAACCATATCGCTGTCAATACCTTTAGCAAAGACCTGCATGTTGTTGGTTATGTCAGATATCATTTCAGCTTAAGTTCCAAATCTAATCAGCAGTTGGTTTTAAGGAATCTTAATTCTACAAAACTGGAACTAATTTGCACTTCTTTTAGCTTTTAACTTCCGCTATATTTTGAACATCACTAATACAATTCTTCCATGTGCCATAATAACCAAATGTAACTATTATGCAATTGTGCATCTAGATAAGGAGACAAAGCTGAGAAGGGTTTCTGATAGAAGACATGCTGACAAATATTCATATAGATTTGAAACATGTTTTAGACCGGAAATAGTGGCCTATGCCTGAGGTTATGTTTGTAACACCACCAACCTTGACACCATATATAGCAGAATGGATCGATAAAGTTTCTTGGCAGCTATATGCTCAAAGCAAAACTCATCTTACTAATATAAAGAAATATACAGGAATATATGTATTACCTCTATCAAATTTTTGTCCACTGTAAGTTTGTTCAGAGTTAAAGTGCCTGTTTTATCACTACACAGCACATCCATCCCTGCCATTTCCTCAATAGCTGTCATTCTCTTTGTTATGGCACCCTGCGTATGATGTCAACTGATTTTTTAAGAACTAAAACAAGAGATTTTGTTGCTGCAAAGAGCTCAAGGAAAAAAACATATAATAACATCAATAATGAACCAGGTTCACAGACCTGTTGAGATAAGCGGTGAGAACCAATCGCCATAGTAACGGAAAGAACTGTTGGCATTGCTATTGGGATCCCTCCAATGAGTATAACCAGAAGATTATCTATACCAGTACGATAACCCCTTCCTTGAATACCGTATATGCCAATGATTTCAATCACCATCCCAATGGCAATTGAGCAAATACAGAAGTTTCCAATTGAAGTCAAGACCTGAACCCATCAAGCAAAATGTCAGAAATGGATCTTCTAGATTACACACAAGAATCTATATTGATGGTATAACCTCCGAAATTCCGTTGCCTGTTAGAATCATAGTAACATTGCATATGATGCTATATGCTAAATCTGAGGCTTAACATCAGCAGAATGCAATTGCACAAGTGGTATCAAGCTCTGATAATAAACTTAGTATCATCAAAACGACAAGAATCTCTAGAATGAACCTGCTGAAAGTGCCCAATGTGTGTAGTTGATTCAACAAGATGAGCTGCCTTCCCAAAGAATGTATGTACTCCAGTTGCAATTACAACTGCTTCAATTTCTCCTTGTTTACATGTTGAGCCAGAGTAAACTCCATCCCCAGGATGTTTCGTCACTGGAAGTGATTCTCCTGTAAGGGCAGACTGGGAAAGTAGAGAGAAAAATTAAGCTCAATATTAAAGTGTGTTAAACTTATTACCTTTAAGTTCAGAAGTACAAGCATACAAATCATATATTAAGCGAAGTTTTAACATTTTCAGATTCAAAATATTAAATATATCCATACAGACATGCATATATACACTGTGATTTCTGGACTTGATTTTCATGCAATTATTGGCAGATTGATGCCTTTAAGTTCAAAAGCATGAAGTCCAAGGCAATTATGATTAAAGCGTCACTTAGGAGTTCAATTAGAATTTGGAATGAGGATGCAAGAATGGCAGGACCAAGGTTGCATGTCTACGTAAATACCAAAGTCCAGCTGTAGCAGCTTTTTAACATAAAAGAAATGCAACTACAATCCAAAAAAATATCTCCAGTTGATTTTGCCGTGATAATTCCAGTTGTATTTTTTTCATTTCTATTATGTGTATAAAGATCACATATTTAATGTTTGATTAACTTTATAGTGAAACAGACAAGGTACCTGATCAATTTTTAAAGGATCTCCTTCAAGCAAACGAGCATCAGCAGGAATAATGTCTCCTAGTTTGATACTAACAATGTCTCCAGGAACCAACACAGATGCATCTTCCTCGCTCCATGTCCCATCACGCAAAACCTGATGAAAACAATATATTTTAGGAAGAATCATGAGAATTTAGCTGGATGGGGACAATAGTAAATTGAGACAGTTGATTGAAAAGGTAAGGTTACAACAACAAGACATGGTAATTCATCCAATTTAAACTTGTTAGATGGCAAACCTTGGCTTTTGGAGCCAGCCGTGCCATGAGGGCTGCAGCAGCATTACCAGCATTGTTTTCCTCTATAAAACTGATGGTTGAATTTATAATCAGCAGCGCCATAAT
Source organism: Pelargonium myrrhifolium (assembly GCA_036897405.1). Taxonomy (NCBI): domain Eukaryota; kingdom Viridiplantae; phylum Streptophyta; class Magnoliopsida; order Geraniales; family Geraniaceae; genus Pelargonium; species Pelargonium myrrhifolium. Next base: position 5,691 of record JAYMTK010003296.1, on the reverse strand, counting down.
GCCTATGAAATCTTGGTAATCTACACCTTTGCCCTGCAGAGAGATACATGTTGATAAACGATTAGGAAACCAGGATTTTAGTTCTGACTGAATAACCTCTTCTCGTTTCCATCAGATAATTAAGATGCATTTTATGAATTTACCCCTCCTTGTGCAAGGGCAATGGCCATAATTGCCGCAGCCTCCATAACCCATGACAAAGGATTCCACATAAAGCCCAAAAATTTGAGTAGTTTGCTTTCCTGTGTACAAAACGACGATAATATTTTTTAACGAAAACATAATAAATCCTACCTTTTAAAATGAGATATATTCCCATAGATGAGTGATGACCAGAAGCTAATTGAACTTAAAACAAACCTGTATCTCTTCAAGTTTATTGTAGCCAAACAGCTCCAGACGCTGCTGAACATCTTCACTGCTTAGACCCCCTTTTGTACATTTTAACTTCTCAAAAACTTCTTCAACAGGAACAGTTTCCTGCCATAAGCATATTCTATATCAGCAAATAGTTTCCAACCAAAATAATTTAATAAAGAGATTTAATTTTCTTGTTTGCAAATTTTATGCCCTATAATATAGTTGCTTGATTTTGTTCTGACTATTTTCAACAGACACCATTATTTGCGCTGTAACCAATAGTGTATGCAAGCTTATATAAGATGCTTTAGAGATCATAAAAGCATTTTTCCAATTTAGTCCCATTTCTCTGAGTAAGCAATTTCAGTACAATCTAATGTGAAGTGAAGAATACAAGAATATATGATTTGATGTTCCTGTACAACTTAGATCCAAAAAAGTACTATCACAATGCAATAAGCTATCATCAACTCCTTTTACAAAGAACACTAATCCAAGAAATCAAAGCAGCAAAGTTTCCTCTAAAACTGTTGCTTTAAAAACATACTTCAAACCGATTTACAACGGAATGAGTGACAGAAATATCATGCAAATACTATCACCATAAGACATAATAATTCAAAAGAACATACCAGATCAACCGTTTCCTTGCTAATAGCTTCAAGGGCCACTGCTGTCTTGTCCTCCTCCATTGCAGCTTTCCTGCTTCAGCTCCCAGCAAGCAAGAAGAAGGTGCTGATCTGTGGATAGAAACTTGTTATCAATTACTTCATATGATTCAAAGATCTTTCCTTTTAACCCAAAGGGAAGACATACAAGCACTACCCCTCTGCCATATAAATGTATAGGGTGCAACCTTTGGATTTCATGTAAACAATAACAAGTGGCCTCAGCATGCTAAATAACACAATTCTGTAGTAAAGAGAGGTACAAGTTTTAAAGGGCTCAAAATTGTAAAAAGTTTTGGAGTTCAATTTCTTTGAGGCATTTCCTCAGTCACCACATGTGCAATATTCAACACCCATCTTTTAGAACTCAATGAAGCGTCTTCAAATCCTTGGAATATCTCAAGACCATCAACATTACAGAGCAAGCAAGAACCGAACCCGGAAATCGAAACAAGACGCGTGTAATTACCTACAAAAACTGGATCAATGCGCTTCTGTGACAAGAACCCAGTTCAGAAAACGACCAAACTGCCAAGAGGAATAAAAGGTTTGGAAGTGAGCGAGCTGAGTAGAGGGGATTGTAGAAGGCGAAGGACGTGAAAATATATAAGCTGCGACAAAAAGCAATAGCGAAGCAAAAAAAGACAAGACAAAAATTCGATGCCAGAGGAGCGAGGGTTGGGAACAAAGGACCCATGAGGAAGATGACGAAAAGGAGCATTTCCAACTCCGCCAACAGCATGACACAGCAACACTGGTGTTTCCAATGATTACGAAACAAGACATGTATGTATGGTTCGTGCATTCCATAAGATGCTTCTTCTTATTTCACCTTCTTTGTTTTCGTTCAATTTCATGGCGTACCCAACCAACAACTATTTAAAAAAGAGCGGCAACGTCAACCAACTCTTAAGGACTTGTTTGGTAACTGGCTAAAAGTCCAGACATTGCCTCTTGTACAGTGTCACATAAGTCAATGGAAGAAGATAAAAATTGATACCTCTAAAAAAAATCGATTTCTTAATATAATATTGGTTGTTCTTATAAAAAGGTTAATATTTAAACAAAAGAATGTTGACTTTTATTATGTAAAAATAGATTGAGTTTAATGTATATAAGTTGACTGATATAAAGTTATACCAGTTGCACAAATAAGGTTGTGACAGCTCATTTAAAATCATGGATCCGGACGGGTCGCTCCACTCCCCCAAATTCACTTGGGTGGGTATAAGTGATTTTAAATGAGGTGTCATCACCTCATTGGCTTATTAAGTTGCAACTGATATAATTTTATATCAGTCAACTGATATATATTTTACCCAAATAGATTTTATACACACATACCATTTTTTTTAAATATTATTTTGCTTTGATATATTAATTTTCATAAATGCATTAGATCGAATACATAAGTAAGGTTCGTATCATGAGAAATTTTATTCTCATAATTTGACATTTTCGAGTGTTATCTTACCTACAATTCAAGTATCAAAACTCCAATAAATTTTTTTTTTTCTGGTTGTTCATCTGGTTTACCGAAGCTTTGTTCTGACTATATCCAGATCCGACCCGGGTCACGCACCTAACAGTGATGGGTGAGTCTCCCAACGAGGTTTTCTGCGTACACAAGATTTCGAACCCGAAACCTTGCTTAAGAGGTAGCAAACCGCTTACCACTTGCACCAACCCACGTTGGTAAAACTCCAATAATTTATTAGTACATGTTTGCGATAAGGGTAATTTCGATTTTTACTAAGTATCGGTAGACTAATTCGTTTCATTTAATGTCTTTGTTTTTCTTTCTTTTTTTAGAAGTAATGTCTTGTTATATCTTTATATTAAAGTTTTAATAACAAATTACACACGCATAGTTTGAATATTAAAAGATTCATAAAATTTGTTCATAACATGAATGTTTTCAATCCGTACATCAAATGAATAAATGTTGAAGGACAAAAATAGAAAGGAAATTTGATTGAAATTGTTGTATCAGTATATAGACAAACAAGAAATAGAACTTTAACCAATTACACCTACACACGCAACATGCAACAATTCAAGAAATTGGCGATAAAATTCATGGAATCAAATATATAGAAAACAAGGTGAAGTTGACCTCAAGATAATATCAACAAGTGAAATATATTAAAATGTTGGTACTACATTTAGAAAATAGCATCTCCCTTGTACCTTTTTTTATAAAAAAATTTCATCAAAGTGATATTATCTTTCAATTTGTCCCTATGCATCTTTTGACACTGTCAACTTTGCGCAATCGATTCAACTCGTTTTCTTATATACTTGTTTCGATAAAAAGTTTAAACATTCTAATTAAGTCATTAGCTTAACTGACACGTGAATCCTTGGTCATGTGAATTAAATAAAAGAGCTATCGTTAAGTGATATGTATGTATTGAAATTCACCATTAATGTGAGAATAATTTTATGTATGATATTTGTTCAAAAATATATTGTTCTTCGTCTGATTAAAGAGTATTTATATTTAGAGCATTCAATATTATCTGTTAATAAAATTTGATAATATTAATTTATCATATTCTAAAATGTTAATATATATTAATTACTTCATATATAGTTATTAATTAACCTCCTGATAGTATCACATTTTGTGTTTTATATTATTATTTTAAAGTGATGTGTGTGAGTGTTGGTCTGTTATATTAAGTTTTTTATGGATTAATATATTGTGGATATGAACGTACGTAACATATAAGAGATTAATGGAATGATCGATAATGTGGTTACTGTGGATCAGTTTTATTAACTTTTAAAAGATCAAACATTGTGGATGTCCTCATAAAATATATATAGGTGTTGACATTATGGCAGTGAAGTCATGATGATATCGAAGTAAGACCATGAAGACGCCATCAACAACATTATCACTCCAAAGAACCCTTAAAAGATCACATGGTATGATTAGGATCTAAGAGTTTCTTCTAAGTAAATCTTGTTTTAAACACCGTCCAAACGTGAAACGCATGCTTACTATTCAGAAAGTGCGGGGAGATTCAGTCTTTGAGTATCATGTATGACTTTTCTTACAGTCAGTTTAGAAAGACCCTACTACCAAAATGGGATATTTTTTGTTCTTCAATAATTGGTCTCGTTATAAAGGAGTAATTTCAATGGTGGAGAACCTTAGTTTAAATGAGAGGTTGAAGATCAACTTGGATACATTGATCACGATATTAATCGAGCTCGAGGATATATAGACGTGAATCCACTGAACATTTGACATTGTAAGAGGAAAAAATATATCTTGGCTGAAGGTTTCTATCGGTTAAAGCTAGTCATATTGAGTGGCGCTCTCACATGCGTGACTACCATAATAATGAGGAACCCTTGGTGAGGGTTGCGATTAGTGAGGCTTTTTATGCTCGAGAACCCTTTATAGCTTAGGATTTATCACCTTCAAATCAAGTCAACTTTGTTTTATTTTACAATCTCACTCTTGAGTCGATCCATCGTTTTGGACTATCTAGTCGAGTTATCCTTGAAATTTTGACTATTTGATTCTTGTTGTTCATAACGACATGGTCTTTTAATACAAGTGTGACCATTCAGGACCCCTCTAACACCTCCTAAACCTTTTTTATAAAATCTCAAGGTTATGTGTGATTGACAAGTGACCACCTGATGGACCTCCAACCTCTCCGCAATGCTACACGTGAAAGACCTAGGATTGGTGATAACTCGTGTTTTACACTTGTTATTAGCCACTAATTCATGATATTCTAACTTTACTTCTTCTTGGTTTGATGGTCTTTTGCGCTAATGTCATATCTCGCATTTGTCTATTTAATGCTTGAGTGAAATATTTGTGTTATTTGTAGTGTTTTGATGAGTTTATGAGCTATTAGAGCTCATTTGTGTGCATTTAATGTTTGTCTTGGTTTTAGAAGTGATTTATCATGTTAGGTTAAGCTTGAATGTGCATGAATGAAAGCTATCATGAAGAAAACCATCAAATACAACACAAAGTGCAGAGAAAGACATAGATGTCGTGGCAAGGGCACGATGTCGCGACAATGAACAAGAAACAGAACCTCCCTGAAAACGGCATGAAGCCGCGGCATCAAACCATCAAATACAACACAAAGTGCAGAGAAAGGCAGAGATGTCGCGGCAAGGGCACGAAGTCGCGACAATAGACAAGAAACAGAACCTCCCTGAAAACGGCATGAAGCCGCGACAACGCCAAATGCCGCGGCAATCGACAAGACGACAACGTTTTAAATAAGTGAAGCGTTTCCACGGCAAAGGCATGATGCCACGACATCTTGGAGTTCGAACACTATAAATGGATCTCTTTTAGGTCTGATTTAGAGACTCTCTCCTCGATGTTTTCTCCCAAGATTTTGCAAGGTTTCAAATCCTTGTTGTGACCAGAGCCTTGAAGGAAAGAATATAAAAGTTTTTGAAGATTTTAGTTATTGGTGGATGCAAGATTAAAGAAGATCGTATAGCATTGAAGATTAACGCCCTTCAATATTCACACAATTTTGACGGGTTGTGACGATCAGATCTCTTGTATCTTTTGTTTATCAGTTTTACTTGTTAGAACTAGATGATCTTGGATTATAGTTTGTTTATTTGCTTTTCTAGTATGAACAACTAAACCCCTTGGTGGGGGATGCTT
>JAYMTK010003295.1:0-12450 GCA_036897405.1 Pelargonium myrrhifolium | reverse complement strand
CCATACCCTCTACCACTTGAAGAAAATCTCGCGCTATCTCAAAGCTATACACTCGATGCTCCACCAGGGTCCCGATAAATCATTACCCCTTGGAGCAGGGGGTAATTGATGATGCACAAAAAATTGAAAATAAATCTAACTAGTAAAAAGCCTACACGTAGAGAGGCTACTAGTCAAAGAGTCACCGAGGCTGAGGGTCAAAGACGCCTAAAGACCCGAGACCCAAACTGAGGGGTCTCGGAGGTCCAAGATGCGTGGGTCAATAGAGCCCAACCACGTGGGAAGGCCCAATAGGCCTGGCCACCAAGGTGGGTCTCTTGAAGCAGGTTGCCCCAAGCAGGCCCCATCCAGCAGGCTGACCCATGCATGCAAGCCATAATGGGGGGGGGGGGGAACTTAAGCCATCAAGCCGCCTAGGGACAAGCCGTCCAACGCGAGCCCCCCCAAGTCAGTGGTCAGAGACAGGGCAAAGCCTATGGGCTACCAACCCATGAGGACCCCAGCCTGCTGGTGTACAGATCCAGCAGTAGGGGTATGAAGTCATCTCCTCCCAGTAGGGGGGACCAAGACATCACCATGGTAGGGGGGCAAACCCCCCCACGACCATGCAAGGTAGCCGGCCCCAAGTAGTAGACGCCCTTGTTGATGAGCAAGGTGCCTAACAGACGAGTCCAACCTCCAAACCTCTACCAATCAGGATGCGCCACGTGTCAGTTAAATCTGAAGACTATAAATAGAGTCTTACGAAAAAGGTAAAAAGGTCGTTCAACTTATTTGTCAATTCTATAGAGAAGAGCACGGAAACAATCTCTGAACTGTTCTTTGTGTTCTTCGCTGATTCTTCAGTCATAAACTGGTTGAATCACGAAGTTCACAGTTGTTAACTTTACAACCCCGTTTGTGGGATTAAAGACTGATTCTTATGCTGGAGGCAATATCTCGAACCCACATCTGGGAATTCTCTTAGCGGTGCATTTTGTTCGTAGGCCCCTAAGTTATTGACCGGACCCATACCATTTTCCACCATACTTGAGAGGATCCATCTGAAGACTAGGCTAGGCCCATTAGCCTACCCCTCCCCTTGACACTTGGAAAAGAAGACCGTTGAACGACATCGTATCACATCTTGACTTGGCCTTGAGAAAAAGGGTCACATCACCACCCAAATAAATTTGTGAGAGACTCGTTGAATTCAAGTATTTTAATGAGGTGTAGCAACCTCATTGATGTGCTCAACCTAAGCCAAATAATTTTTGACTTAGTATGCTTGTAAACTACATTCACATTTTAAAAGATGAAATTTAATAATATCCCAATAACAACCGGTCTAAAAAAATCATAAGTTATACATCAAAGGAAGATATGGCATGTGGCGCTCGAGCACCACATCACTAAGCTTCACAACTTCGAGACGCACTCTGAGGAGCATGTGTCCAACTATGAGTCTCAATCGCTTAAAATTTGGCTGAAATTCATATAGAATATCGAAAAAGCACATTTTAGGTGCATGAACTTTTATAAAATGAAGACCTAAATGATACTTTTATTCATAACTTCCAAGAAGGAAAACATATGAAAAGTACAAGAGACATAAAGTAAATAACAAAAATAAATAGAAAAAATGAAACAGAGGTGGCTGACAAACTGGATCAACTTTCCAGCGTCCAACCTGAACAATCTCGATGAGCAAGCCCGACGGAAATGACGTCGAAAGAAAGACTGGATTTGAGAGAAGCAAGCATATAAGGAGGCCTAGTTTTTGTTGAAGATGACATTGTTACTGGCGATCCAAATGCACCAAATGACGATAATACATATTACATTCTAGATGCGCTTTTGCTTCCAGCCACCACCAATCATGGATGGCCACTATGAGAGTGAACCAGTAGCATCCGGAAGGAATGCAGAGCTCATAAACAACCAAGAGAGTGTTCTATGCCAAATTTCTCTAGACCAAGAGCAATGGAGGAGTAAATAGGAGCAATCCTCAAAGTGTCTATTATAGAGCGCACATAGGCATAAAATAGCGAGTCAACATGGCGTTGAGGGTGACAAGCCAGGAGAAAGATTGAATTTTAGGTGGCACAAATAGATGCCAAATAGAGACTGAGCATGCAAGGGTGTGAGACTGCTGAAATTTTGCGGTATGTTGAAACCTTGTTGCATAAGAAGGAGCCCTTCGGGTCTTCCGACCAGTGGACCGCTTCCACTTTAAGCGATGACGATTGAAATTTGGCGATGAGTGTGAGAAACTCTTGAAGCCTATTGAATTCCCAAGAACCTAGAGGTCTTCTGAACCGCAGCTTCCAGTGATGAGAGGTTGTGGGTTCAAAGTGGTGCGCAACTGACTTGAGGTTGGAAGTTGACAAAGTGAATAGATGAGGAAATAACACATACAAGGGTTTGCCAAAGGCTCATGTGTAAACCTAAAATTTAATGGAAGAGCCATCACCGAGATTGTTAAAACCCACACTTACTAAGCTCATCAAAATTTAGAGCTGAGAGCAGCAACTGCAAAACATGGGAGGCATTTTTGGGATTGAAATCTGACAGGCTCCAACAATCTAGATCTCAACCATACTTATTGTATAGTATATTTTTCCAAAGGAGTCCCTAGAGCTCATATAAAGCCACCACCACTTAGAGAGATATCTTAAATTCACGAGACGCAATTGTCCAATACTCTACTGCCATTGGTCTAGTTGATTGAGCATGACTTTCGACCATCCCACTTTACAAAGACCCATGCTCGTATCTTTACCAAACCACAAAATTTATGTTCCAAGAAATCCAATTATTTAATCACCTTGTCCGGCACATTGAATTTAGTACAAACATAGTGAAGATTATGTTGGTTTAATCATAGTGATTCTCCCAATAAGTTATAAAAATATGCATTTCCAAATAGCTAACTTGCTCTTAAATTTATTGACTATATGAGCCAATGATTTTCATACTCTGAGATTGACTCTAATGTTGAAGCCCAAATACTTGAAGGGGAGTGAGCCTACTTGGTAGTTGAGGATGACTGTCATATGTTTTATTTGTTCCGGAAGACAGGTGAAATTGAAGACGTTTGATTTGAGGTAGTTGATTTTTTAGACCAGAAGATATTTCAAAACAGTTTAGAAGCATGCAGATGAGCTCAAAATCGTATTCAAAGTTTGATCCATCAATGAGGAGTATGATTTCATCAACAAATTAGAGATGTGAGAGGCAGAGACGACCAACAATGATGCCAAAGAATTTGGAGATTGCGCGGGCTCTTTCAAAAAGGAGATGAAAAGCTTCATTGATAATGAATAACAAGAATGGGGATAGTGAGATGTTCTCCTTAATACGAAAATGTGGGCTAAATTTGATTAGGAGGGATTTCCAGCCTAGATTAACAATTTCCCGAGACTGAGGATAGGATGACCAAAATTTGAGAAATCGAAATGGTTTAGTACCCCATTTTGATTTTGAAGCCGCTAGTAGCAACGGAAAATGATTTGAAATGGTTTTCGACAACCCATGCTGAATTAAGTTCGACCAATACTAGAGCCAAGCGGGAGAAAATAAGATTTCATCAATTCTACTGGTAAGAGTTCAATATGAACCATGTGAATTTTCAGTTATGGAACAAAATGTCGATAATCAAGCAATTGTGGATGAAATCTTGAAATTGGGAAGCAGACCTATGATTGAAATTGCTCCCTAATTTTTTTCTTGGTGCTACAAATAGAATTGAAGTCTCTGGCCATGATGATAGTGTGATCGTGGTTGGACACTAATTCTTGAATCTCATTTCAAACTACAATCTTCTCGGTCTTCACAAGAGAATGATAGACGTTGATAAAGATATAGTCCATGTGAGATGGTAACCAACATCCAACTAAGATTATGAAGGATCAATCATTCAAAACCTCAGTGTGGGCGAACACCGAAGAGTCACACATGGTGATGAAGCCGCCAAACATTCCTGTTGATGAAGAAAAGAAAAATTTAGTAAATTGAGAGTTCCAAAAGCCAACAACCTCAAATTTTATAAGGGAATATCGGTCGATAAAGCACAATATTGCACGCTTAGTCAATGAGAGAGACGAGAAAGCGGCCACGGGGAGAGTGACGATGATGTGGAGTGGGAGGACATGAAGGAAGCTGAGGCCGTGGGTCGGCGTTTGTTAGTGGTAGGAGGGTTGTTGTCCAACGACGTATGATATAGTGGACTAGAACTGAAGTGAGAATGGAGGCTAGAAGATGGGAAGACTGATGCACATCAAATGAAATTGTGATATCAGTGATGGTTCAGAGATCGTTACAGTGGATTGAAATTACTGAATGCCCGAATGAGATAGAACAAGGTCAGGGTGTCGGGCTGAGACGACGAAATAAAGAAGCATATACTGTAAAGAGAATAGTATTTGAAGAACATATAATGATATAATGGAAAGAAGTTTTGGTGGTACACAATCAGTGGAACAATAACCAATATGGCAGTATGAGCATTTCAATCATCTAGAAGGGGTAGAAGACGAGGAGGCTGAAAATGGTGTAACAATGGACCTAAATGATCAGGCCCGCTCGTTGGAGTAATGTTTGGAATTCAAGGCGTCGGTGGACTTTTCCAGCCGTCGACTACATGGGCTGGCCGGATATGGACAATTCGGTGAGCAACTTTTGTTTATGTTGTTATTTTATAACTTTAGTTGGTTAAGTTTGTTTTGTTATTTTTGTTTGAATAAGTTAGCTTGACAACTTTTTTACCTAAGTTCTTATTGTTTTATTTTGGGGATTGATGTTGAAGCGCAACACTTGTTAATGTTGTTATGTGAGAATTCATGTTGGGTCAGCAGGGTGACCATTCACAACTCTTTGACCCACGGTCCGCCTTGTGAAAACTGGTTTGGTTCACAATTCAAAAAATCAGGGGTTTTTGCAGTCTATACCTATATAGGTTGGGTAGGCTCTATTCAGATTTTGAATGTTTGGGCATGGGTTATCTGTGTCCTGTATACTATGATTTTCAAGGAATGAAGCTTTATTTTGTGTTGTCACTAATAAAAGAGTTGCAATTTCTTGTGTGTATTTTTCAACGGAGACGATATTAAGGAGAAAGTGCAAATAATTGTATCAATTTTTTTTAGGTTATGCCCTTTAATACAAGCGGAATAACACGTTTCATCTAAATACTATTTTTATTTAATTATTTTTTAAAATTAATTTTGAAAATATGAATTTAGCAACCAAATAGTTTTAAAACTTCAAAAATGTATGATGAGAAAATAATGTATTTTAAAATTTTGGAGAATTATTTTTTATAAAAAAAAATACCATTACGAAAGTGTGCTTGTTTAGGGGAGTAGAAGGAAAAGAAAGGTTGAAGGGGCGGCGGCTAGCTAGGGTTAGGGTTCCTGCTACTGTGGTGTGGGATTGCAGATAGTGTGATCTGGCCAATCGGAGGGGCCGGGTGAGGGAGATTTCGGGTAGGGTTATCTTGTTGGGGGGAGTGAGGAAGGAAAGTGGTGACAGGTGGGGTGTTCGGGTGTTGGTGGGAGATGAGGTGTGTGGCAATATAAATAAAGGTAGTGTGGGGGGGTGTTGTATCACATCTGAATGGAGGAAGATAATGGAGGTGGTGATAATAGTGGTAGCGACGGTGGTGGAGAGGACCGCGAGCAGTCACAAAAGCGGATTCTGGAAGAGGTAGCGGCAGATTTTAGCCTCCTACGGATCAACGAAGAAGAGGATGGTGGCCTCTACTTTGGTGCGGACCAGGGTACGGTGATAGCGGCTCCATCGGTTTGACAAACAACGTGGCAGATAATGGGTCAGTTTCTTACCGATTCAATGGTCCCGTTTAAAGCTATGCGTGCTCGCATAACTTCATTATGGAGACCAGTTCATGGCATGAATTTGTTCGAATTGGCGACATAATTGACAGAGGGGGCGAGCATCGCTTTCTCTTCGAGTTCTACCATGAGTAGGACGCGAATAGGGTTATCGATGGGGGGCCGTGGACCTTCAGTTATAGACTGCTGATTTGCAAATTTCTAGAGCAGGGAGAGCATGTTGAAGGGGAAGTGCTTTGGTGGATGGATATGTGGGTCTAATTCCATGGTTTGTCAGAAAACTGTCAGACGGAGTCAGGTCTGCGACAAATTGCATCAACTGTTTGGAGGTTTGTTGAGTTTGACAAACCAAGAGGTCCAGGTGGAATACTGGTTTTCACTCGGTTTTGGATTTCAGTGGATATTCGGGTTCTTATCCGACGAAGGTGCGACTACTTGGGGGGGCTGGACGTGGTTGTATTTTCGGTATGAACACCTCCCCCACTTCTGCTTCGTCTGTGGAATACTGGGACATGACGAGAAAATTTGTCGGGTTCGGTACTCACTTGGGACTTCTGATGTTGAAAGACCATATGAGGTGTTTTTTCGAGTTCCAGATAGGAAAGCAAGTTTACCTATGCTGAGAAATGGCTTCAATGAGAGAAATGGAAGACATCGGGCCAGGAGGAAAGACAAGGTGGATGGCCGGTAGTTGGGGTGAAACAACTAGAAGCCATGGAAAGTCGGAACAGAGCTACCATTGTAGCTCAGAAAAAAGTAAGGGCAGACTCACCAGAGAATTCAATACCCAAAGACATGAAAGGGGTATCGGAGAAGGAGATGGCAGATGGGGAGGAACACGAAATCCCAGGTCCTGATACCTGAGATAGAGAGTGATCTTTCTCGGGCTGGATATGGTTCTGGGGCTGGGTCCATAGACCGTAAAACAAGGAGGTGCCATACATAGTCACTCATATAAAGAGGGATGTGTAGTTAGTATGGACCAGTTACAAGGGGTGGGGCCTTAACAAAACAAGTCTGTGGTGACAATACCAAAGTTAGCCTTAAGCAGATTTAGGGTACTAGATAGGATTTCTCTTGTATTAATTCGTCTTGTATCCGATTTTTTTAATGAAATGTGGTGTCGTGTGCACCTTCCACTTTAAAAAAAATGGAGAAATTTGGATATTTTATTATATTTTTTAGGTTATTTATAGAATTCCAAATACTTTATTAGAAATTTCATACCTGAAAAATAATTCAAAATAATCCGCATATATTTTCCTCAAGATTTGCAGCGTAACTTCTCGGATTGTCAAACAATTTTGGATTTCTTTTAGATTTACACCAAAAATTTTATAAGAGTAATATGAGCATCAAAATCTATATCAGTTGCACTATTAAGGTTATGACATCTCATTTAAATGGATCGGACGGGTTGCTCCGTTCCCACAAATTCACTTGGGTGGGTATAAGTGAAATTTAATGAGGTGTCATCACCTCATTGGCTAGATTAAGTTGCAAATGATATAAAGTTATACTACCTCCGTTTCAAAATAAGTGTCGTTTTAGAGTTCAATTTTTGTTTCAAATAAGTGTCACTTTCTACTTTTAACGAACATATGCACATGAACTTCCCATAATACCATTTAGTCATAATTTTATTTTGTTTGTCTCATATGGAAGATGAATTTTTTTTTAGGTATAACTCTTAAAGTAGTGGGTTAGTTATGATAATTTTTATGCCTTTGCCTAAGGGCAATAAAGTCATTTAAAGTCTTTCCCTAATATGTGTGAAAATCTCTAAAACGACACTTATTTTGAAACAAATGTAGTATATATTAATAGTAATTGTCATAACTATTAGATATTAATATTAGTTAAAAGGGGTACAAATCTATATATGTATGTTAAAGTTTGTGAGACAACACTAGAAGATGTCACATCAACATGTCTAACATTTTCTATTGAAAGACTTTTCATTTTCTATAAGTTACAAAATTTTACTCTATTAACTAATAAAAATAGTTAATAGCTTTAGATTTGAAAACCACTAATATATAAAGGATATAGTACTATACTTACATATGAGTTAGAAGACTTTTCATTTTCCGATGTGGGATTCTTATGCTTATAGAGACTTCGTTTCTCCCCTCTAACCTAGGGCTTTTGGCACTGTACCGCACAAAAGTGATCTCTTACACCACCACCACTAAAGAAGTGTTGAGTGGGGATCGATCCTGAGACCTTCTCCCACTCACACAATTGGTTTAACCAACTGTGCTACACCTGATTCTTATGCTTATATATGAGTTACAAGTTCAATGTTTTCTCTATTTTTCCGATGTGAGATCCTTACACCAATTTCTAAGTTTTATATACTAAATATTCACATCATAATTTCCACATCTTTTTCATGTGAAATTTATAAACATTCACATTTTACCATTTGTATGTTTTTATCCAATAATTTTAAGTGATTAATTTTTTTAATCTAAACGAATATTAAAGTGTAATTGAGAACAAGATTTGTTTGTAACTAGCAAAAAATGACAATGATTGTAAGTTATATTGTTGTTAAATTTCTCTAATATCTACACAATTTTTTTAACTTTCTTCACCATTGAGAACAAGATTTATTTTTGTGCATAAGTAATTTAGTTCAAATCGTCATCCAAAAATAAAAAAACAATATGGAAAAATAGTCAATTGGACGTGAAAATAGTTTCTCTTTCACGAAAGTTTTCCTATTAATAATTGATGTGCGAAATTTATATTAAAAGAAGATTTTTTTTTTCTTTTTCATATTGAGAATGTCATATTTTTCTTACATGTCGAAGTAATTTTAATGTTAAAGTTGTTTACATGTGCAACACACATGCTTTTTGATAGTGTAACTTATAGGAGATGAAAATGCATGTTATGAGAAACTTGAGATTGAAACGATTGATGAGGTTGCATCCCCTAATGCATTCTCACCAAGTTTAATATTAGACTAGTATTTGACTCCGTGTGTTGCACGGAAATCAAAATTTGTGACAATTTTTTTTTGTTTAGCTTAATAAAAATGTAGTGTGAGATATTGAAATTTTCATTCACTTCAATAACATACTATAAATCGAATTTTTCATAAATGTGTGGTATGAGATGTTTTGAATTTGCCTCCACTTCAATTATTTACTACAATATGCTTTCAATTATATAAATTCTCATATACTGATTTGAAACTTGAAACTATTAACACTTAAAATGCAATTTTAAATTAAATGAATTTTTTATCTAACTTAAAATTTTAATTTAGGCTAAACTACCTATTTGAGTTCCCAATTATTACAAGTCGGCCGAATTAGTACCCAAATTAAGATAACTACAAATGAGGTCTCTAGATTAAATTAATTAAAAGCTCACAAAGTGAGTCCCATCATCAGTTCTGTTATAATTTCCGTTAGTTTTGCTTACGTGACGCGTGAAACAAAAAAAAAACAAAGACAAACTCAGCGTTGAGCTGTACAACTACCTGGCAAGACGAAGTCACGTGAGCCGCACATGACGTCCACGTCAGCCACCGCCCTCTCCTTTAACCAAAATGGCGTCCTCGGCTTTCTTCTTCTTTATTTTTTTTATTTTTTTTGTCCAGCAGCGGATTTGTGTTGAAATCATTTGAAAATTAGCTTTAGATTAAATTGTTACCTTAGAAATGGTTCATTGATCAATTACGTTTCATTCATTCGGATTAAAAAAAAACATTAATCACTTAAAAGTAAGGAAAAATTTTGTAAATGGTAAAGTAATGATGCTTATAAATCACACATTGGAAGATATAGAAATCATGAAGTAAAAATGTAGTATAGAAAACTTGTGTAGGAGTCCCACATTGGAAAAGCATAAAAATCATGGAGCTTGCAACTTTTATATAAACTTAGTGTTATATCCTATATATATTATAAGTGATTGTCATATCCAAATCTAATACCTATTACTATTACTTAATATGGTGGTTTTCTTGTAACTTATAAAAAATTAAGAGTTTCTCAATGAGAGAGTTAGAAAATATTAGACTTAGTGATGTAGCATCTTTTAGTGTTGTCTCACCAATTTTAACATGCATATGTATGGAATTTTTTAAAAGTTGTTAGAGTTTTGATAGATGATGTTAAAAAAAGTTACTAAAAAATGGGATATAATAACTAATTATTGTACCAATCATGAACCTTCGTCCACACACAAATATACATATGCATATAAGTTTGATCCTATAATTTTCATATCATAAGTGTGTATAAAATTAGAGTAACAGCAGAGATCTTAAGAATGTAACTCATATGAACTTTTATGATCAGTTAAATATAATTGAAAATCACTTACTTTCTACGCATGAATTGCATGTAACTTGTTATTTTGAACTAACGTTCAAATTGTCCTTCTTTATTATTCTTACAAATTTTCATCATTTAAGGATCACGAAGAACATATGAACACATGACCTTTTTTTTTTTTTTTAATCATTTGGCCATTTCATTACAAAATAAAAATATATAATATAAAACAAATCTTAAATAGTAACTAATTAACTTGTTGAACAAAAATGTAATTATTTGGAGATTTTGAGATGAAGAAATTTGAAACCCTTTGTAGAACAAATTAATGTTGAAGCATCAAACACTTGTTGAATATGGGTGTAGGGAATAAATTAAGTGATAAGTAAAGTAGGTAGGGAATGGAAATAATGGAAAGTAACCACCAAAAAGACCAAAACATAAATGAGAATGGGGTGAGAAGAGGAAGTCAAGGATATTCATGGAAAAGGAGTAACATAAGATAAGGAGGAGTTATGAAAATAGGAGGATTGAGCATGCATGAATATATATGATATAATAATAATAATTATAATTATGAGAAGCAAGCAATAAAGCATGACCGTATTCACGAGTAGAGTACTCACTATATAATTAATACTCTCTGTATGTATCTCTATGTAAGTAATATTGCTTGCTAGGTCTCTCCCTCAGAGATTCCCTTTCTCTGCCACCTCTCATTAATATCCTCCTCTGCTCTGCTCTTCTCTTCTCTTCAAACACTGCCTCTTGCTCCTCCTCCTAGCTTGTATCTACGCATACATACATACATTTCAAATTTCTCATCAACAACGTACACAAATATGTTATTTATTGCACCACAACAGTGTAGTGCAGTACAGGAGGTGAAGTTTGAGTCTTGAGAGGAACCCAGATGGGTTTTGGAATGGTGTGGTTTGGGCATTGACATTATTATTAATATTATTATTAATCAGGCAAAGCCAGACAAGACCAGACCAGACCAGCCATTGAATTGAATTTATGATAAAGCTTAGCTAGGTAGGAAAAAAGATGGGAGGAGGAATCAAGGTGGGTTAATGCAGTGGACCAGCTTTTCTGCTTTGGTAGTCGCAGTTTTTAAATGCCAGACCCCACCTTTTCACCTCTTAAAACCCCCCATCCCATCCCATCCCCTCCCAAACCCTATATGCCCTAACATTCTCATCCCAAACCTCCTCTCCTCTCTACCTTCTTCTTCTTCTTCTTCTTCTTCTTCCTCCTCCTTGATACCTTCAAATTGCTATGGAATAGTAACTGTAATATTGGCCTGGTTCACTCAGACAGATACACACACTTCTGTGTGGTTGATTTGATTGAGCCGTGCCAATATCCCAGTTCTATTTCATTCTATATCTATATGTTACCACCCACACGGAATCATTTGTATATGTATAAAGGTTTGTCCTGTCTTCTACTTCTCCTTGCTACGTAGGGGCAACCTCTTTTTTTAGCATATTTTACTTTCGTATATTCCATACACCTATTATCTTATTATTATCAAGTTGTTTGTTTGAATCGGAGTAACGCACATACCACGTGAAATTAGAGTGTTGGTGTTGGAGAGCTCAACACGTTAAGAAATCGTGTCTACTTGTGATGAGCTTTCAAAAGTTGCAAACACGATTAATTAGTCATCATGTGACACGCATGACATGTCTGGATGGCATGTCCAACATGCACAATTAAGGTTATAACTCTAAATTTATCTTAATAACATGTCAAATATGTTGGTTCTGTTGTGCTTAATTTGTTTGGTCATGTTTGTGTCGAATGTTTTGGGTCGTGTAATGTCAACACGACCCGTTTAGTATTGTGTTTAATGTGTTAGTGTTTTGTGTTCATAATCATGTTGTATTCGTGTTGGGTCCTCTACAAACACAAAACCTTTGCCACAAACACGACACACATGAATTGTCGGACCTATTTTGAATCTCTGCACTTACTTTCAAGTCAAGACATTTCAGATTGTTGTTGGTGATTAGGAGTATTATTTTTCAGATGATTTTCAAGTAACCATGTACAACAAGTGTTGATGATTACATAAATGGAAGGTTAAAATATGTTTATTTAAGTAGAAATGAGCAAGGCCATAGCTTGAAACCAAGCAAGCAAGCCCATGAGATGTAGATGGGCCATGCACATATATTAGGGTTGGACAAGACTGTACCAAACAAATATTGAGATGAGATGGTGTGGTTTGCAAGGAAATGGAAAAATCTCTGGTGACAGACACAGTAGAACAACAGAAGAAGAGAATGCAATTACACTCACATGGATTGCTCCTT
>JAYMTK010003294.1:0-12450 GCA_036897405.1 Pelargonium myrrhifolium | reverse complement strand
CGTCTTTACTCTCTAGATTCTACTCTTCTTCATGAGCCATCTTCTTGCCTCGATGATTAAGATCGGCTCTGAACTGGGTCAGCTTTCTGTTTGCAAGTAGATTCTCAAATGTCATCTTAAGGTCGAAACAATTTTCTATATCGTGCCCTGAGCACCGGTGAAGAACACAATACTTCTCCTTGTCTTGGCCTCTCACTTCCCCTACGGGGGCGGTTGGGCATCTTATGTCCTCTGTCTTATCAAGGATTTCATAGACTTCCTTATAACTTGTAGTAAGTGAGGTGAACTTTCTCTTTGTAATGTTTGTTGTTGGAGACTTGTCGAAGGCCTTGCTGGGTGAGCATTTCATTTTTGCCTTACTTTTTCTTTTTCAAGCTCTTATCTTTTTCTTTCCCCTGTTGTACAAGATTGGGTTCGCCGACTGTCGTGACTGTGCTCTTCGAGTGAGGTACTCGGAGGCCAATTTTTGTGGTACTGTATTGGGTGTCAAATTGTGACTCCATCACACAAATTTTAGTGGTTTTACAAGACTTGGGCCTTGTTTGTGTAGTCTACTTCAACTGTGTATAGAGGTAAAATGTTTGTAGAGGTAACTGGAATGTGATAAAATGTGTATAGAGAATAAATGTTTTGTTTGGTAAACTAATGTATGGAAGAAGTTTGAAAAATTAATTTTAGATGATAAGATTGTTTGGTAAAATTGTCTAAATGTATGGGTATTAATTTGAATTGACCAAAACACTCTTGTTCATAAATTATATATCAAACAATAATTTATAAGTTATATATAACGTGTAAATCTAACTATGTGGTCAACCCATATTATAACTAGGTCTATCTTTTCCAAGTCTATCATGTGTATTTAAGAGGTGAACCTATATTAAGCCCTAGATCTACCACTTATCCTATCTTCCTATGTAACAAACTAGCAGGTAAACTCATATCAAGTCCTAAGTCCTAAGTCTACCGCTTACACTATCATCATGTGTAACAAATTAGTAGGTCAACCCATATACATGTGGGTCTACCGTCTGCTAGTAAAACTCACAGTTAAACGGTCAACCACACAGACACAAACTGTGATTAACTTAAATCTCAAGTTGACCCAGAAACAGATCTCAATCAACCATACAATAATTTTTCATTGACAAACAAAATGTATTGATGGTGGTGGTTGAAAAAGGCGGTTGTCTGGTTTAAGGAGGTGGTTGTTTGGTTTAGTGGTAGTAAGTCGATCAAATTACCCACATGAGTTACAATGATCTTTGTAGAAACCTTTCACCTAATATGGAGAAAGCTCTTATAGGAGCTCCTATAGAGTCATTTTCTCTATAGACAATGCTATAGTACAACATTTGGCAAACAACTTTTGCTCCTAAAATATCTATAGACGTTTTCTTTAGGAGGTATGTATAGTACCCAAACAAGCATTTAGTGGCTTTACAAGAGTTTGGAAACGAGCTTTGGAGTTATAGATTGAAATCTCGAGATTGGAAGGTATAGAGATTGAAATAGTGTTATAGGGCTTCCAACGATTCAATAGCTCGATTTGTATTGTTGACCTTGAACATCTCGATCGATGCGTTGTGACTTAGATACGGGAAGGTTCTGGTCAAGTGAATGATCATTCATGTGACAGCTTTATATGGTAATACCAATTTGAGTGAATAAATGTAACATGATAATTACCAACATCCATCAGATCAAGTGGTTTAAGGCACTTAGATTTTCTCTCAGGTTCAAATCTCATCACATGAATAAAAAATGTTGGTATTGTTGATCAAGAAAATGTACTATGATAATTGTCAACTATCAACACAAGTTCTAAGATAATCAATCCACACTTCCTTTTATCTAGTGTCATACCCTTTGATATTGCACATATTTTATCTTAATTAATTGTAATTTACTTTACTTGTTTTTTTTTTGAGCGGAAACTGCAAATTTTATTAAGCACTAAGATCAGCAGATAACAAATGTGCTAACGGAATGGGACCATGAAAGCCAATCCACCCCTCAGAGCCTGACACAGAACCCGAAGCCCTAGCTAGAGAATGAGCTACACGATTCGCAGACCGGTTAATAAAAGAAAACTCAATAGACACAAATTGAGAAGCTAACTCGAGAATATCCGAATAATCAGACCAAAGGCACTGGAAACCTCCCCTCTGGACTGTAAAGCCTGGATAACCTGGCTTGAGTCGGACTCAACAACCAACCTACCCCAACCACGAGCCTCGATCCAAGACAAAGCCTCTCGAATCGTCATCGCCTCCACAACACAAGGATCCCGGGAACCCTACCATCCAACCCGACCACCCCCCAAACACGATCAGAAAAGTCACGAATAATCCAGCCACCACCGGATCTGTTTTCTTGCTCAAAGACTGCCCCGTCCGTGTTTACTTTCAGCACCCCACGGCTCGGCGGAGACCACTGGCTCAGCACAGCATCAGCCACGGGCGTAGGCACTGCTCTCGGCGGCTGCTGCAATTTTCGTCCAGCCTGCACAGCTCGCCATGTAGCCACGCATGCCCTAGCCATGGACACCACCCCACCTGTATCGCCCCACTTATTATTCCACACCCCATCATTACGAAACTTCCATATTCCCCAACCAAGGTAAAGGGCAATCGGTAGCAGCTCCGGCCCGGACTTCTTGAAACAAAGCGACAACCATTCTCCAACATCCGAGCATGCAGTTGGTAAGTTTCCCAATCCGATAAGAGCCCAGCACCGGACTGCAAACGGACACTGAACAAGGACGTGGAGCTCCGATTCCGGCGCGGCCTTGCACCGAGGGCACCAAGGCGACACCCCCACCCTCCTCCTCACAAGATTAACCAGTACTGGGAGGCAGCCCTCCATGGTTCGCCAATAGAAGTGGCGGACCTTTGCCTGGACCGGTGTTGTCCAGATTTTCTTCTATATCGGGACTCCTCCCATGGGACCCGACAGTCGGGAAAGGGAACGATAGGCAGATTTCACAGTATACAACCCCGTCTTCTCCAAACTCCAACACCACCTATCAGAGCAAATCCGGTTTCTAAGAGGAATTTTACAGATGGCACGCCAAGACTCATCAGAAAGCAAGGCTTGAAGACGGCCAACATCCCATTAACCCGAAACCCGATCACGTAGTTTCGACACCACCAATGAACCAGCGTTGGGTGCTACTACGCCTGCACGTAACTCGGGCTTAAACCCGAGTAAACCCGGGACCCATGGGTCCAACAATACCTTCGTACCGGAACCGTCACCAATAGTTTTGAAGCACCCATTAACCAACAGATGTTGAGTGGACCGGATGCTACGCCACACATAACTAGGGTTCGCACCTATGGGCGCCTCAATAGTGGACCCGAGAGGGAAGTACCGGGCTTTAAACACACGACCAAATAAAGAGCTCGGGGCGCTAATAAGCCTCCATAATTGTTTCCCAAGAAGTGCTATATTGAAGTCGCTAAAAATACGAAAGCCCAAACCACCCACCACCTTGTTCTCACACAGCTTCGGCCAAGCCTTCCAATAGATACCCGATGGGTTATTACCTCCCGACCTCCACCAATATGCATTTATAATGAGCTCTATACAAGAGCAAATTGACTTAGGTAGAAGAAAGACTCCCATAATATATGAGGGAATAGAATGAGCCACGGATTTAATAAAGACCTCCTTACCCGCACGAGACAGCAACTTAGCCGACCAAGAGTTCACGCGAGACAGAACACGATCGACCACTTCCTCAAAGACCCGAACCCGATTACGTCCCACATACACGGGAGCACCAAGGTAACGATCAAAAGCAGTGACTTGTACAACCCCGATAGTAGCAGCCACCTCTTCACGGACCGAGTCGACAGTATTGCCACTGAACATGATTGAGGACTTTGCTAAATTCACTTGTTGTCCTGAGTAAGACTCATACACAGCAAGAACATCTTTAATTGCACATGCTTCACCTCGTGTCGCTTTGAAAAAAATAAGAGCATCGTCCGCGAAGAACAAATGAGAAATTCTCGAAGCACCCCTAGCAACTAAACATCCATGTATCCTACCCTCATCCTCCAGCCCACTCAAGATCGCAGAGAGCCCCTCGGCACAAAGCAAGAAAAGATACGGGGATATAGGGTCCCCTTGGCGAATACCCCGGCTGGACGTGAACGGCCTAGATAATCCGTTTTCAAACTCGACTTGGAAGGATACAGAGGTAACACATAGCATGGCAAGCTTTACCCAACTTGGATCAAACCCGAGCACCAACATCATTCGTTCAAGGAAAGACCAATCCACACTATCGTAGGCCTTGGCCATGTCAAGCTTGAGGGCACACCATCCCGTTCTGCCTGTAGTTTTTCTATGAAGAAAATGGAAAACCTCATTAGCAACACATACATTATCAGAAATCAAACGACCCGGGATAAAAGCACTTTGGGCCTCCGAAATAATATCAGGCAAGACAAGTTTCAACCTATTCGCAAGAACCTTCGAAACGATTTTATAAATAATGTTACAAAGCGTAATGGGGCGGAGGTCATTCAACTCGCACGGATTCGACTTCTTCGGGATAAGAACCAAGGCTGTGTCATTAAAATTAAGAGGGAACTGTCCAGAATTTAAAATATCGAGGCAAAAGCTAGTGACATCCGGGCCTATAATGTGCCAAAAATGTTGATAAAAAGCCGGATTTAAACCATCCGGACTGGGGGCCTTATCCGGATGCATGGAGTCAATAGCACAGTTCACTTCATCAGGCAAAAAACAGAGAGCAACGAGGAATTATGTGCAGCATTAACTTTACAATGAAGATCCCGACATTATTGACACCACGAGACCGAAAGAGAGCCTCAAAATAGTTAGCCATTAACTGACGAAGTTCCGGCACCCCTTCAACCCAGTTCCCGAGTCGATCCCGCAGTCTCGAGACCTTATTATTTGATTTTCTCGTTGAGGCCGCCCTATGGAAGAATTTTGAATTGCAATCCCCTTTGGATAACCAAGTCATCTTAGCACGTTGCTTCCAATACTTTTCTTGCGCTTCAAGAAACAACAAGTACTATACTGTTCCCGAGCTTTCTCTGCAAGCTGCCTACCAGCTGGATCCGATCGCACACTGAGGCGCTCTAACCTTCTACTCGCCTCATTCACCTCTCGCTTCAATTTAGCAATGGACATACGGCCCTAGTTTTCCAGCGCACGACTACACCTCCGCAGCTTTTCCACAACCGATGGCCCACTCCAACTTGCACGGACCGTTTCCTCACAGCCCTCCTCAGTCAGCCAAAAATTCTCGAACTTGAAACGACGAGGAGAAGGACACGGGCCTGGGTCGTTTGGTGTAACCCATAGCGGACAATGATCGGACGTAGTGAACGCCAAGTGGACGACTTTCAAATCCTCAAATTTCAACTTCCTGAGTCCGAAACCAAAGCCCTATCAAGACGCTCTTCCACACTAATATTGTCCCCTCTACCCCTCCTCCACGTGAAGCTATAGCCTTCGAAACCAAAATCAGTTAAACCTGCGTCCGCAACAACAACATTAAATCCTTCGACAAGGGCAACCGGCTGGGAACAGTCCCTTTTCTTCTCACTTTGAGACATTAAATCGTTAAAGTCGCCAACACAAAGCCATGGTAAGGAAGACACACCTGCAAGGTTCCGGATTCGATCCCACGACCTAGACCGAAACGTTCTATCCGCCTCACCATAATATCCTGTTACGCGCCAACTTCTCCACTCACACGTAAAGACCGACACATCAATAACATTCCGAGATTTGCTAAAGAGGGATACTTGGACCCGATCGAACCAAAAAAGAGCCAAGCCGCCGCTTCTCCCTACACTATCCACAATGATACCGCCGGACATTTTAAGCTTCTTCTGAATAACCTCAACCTCCTTCTCAACCTGATGAGTCTCGATAAGAAAAATCAGGTCGGGCTTCTTTCCCGCACCATTGAGCACAAGATTTGAACTGTCCGTGGATTGCCCAAGCCACGACAGTTCCATGCAAGTAGACTCATTGGTTCGGGCAGACCTGTTCCGTCAGGTCTGCCATTGGCAAGTTTTTTGTCAGGTCCACAGTGCTGCCCTCCGCCTCCTTATCCGTCCTTTTTCGTTTAATAATGGTATTCACCTCCGCGTCCATGCCATCAACCCCACACTCATGCAACCCGTTCGTATCATCCACAGCCAATCTGACGGGAGCCCAGTTCTCATCATCATTCCTCCTCAACCAGCGATTACAAATAGTAGAATTTCGACCCCGAGGCGCGACCAGTTCGTTTGAAAAAGCTCTCACAGTTCCAGGATTCTTCGCAACCACCAGTGCTAGACAGAATTTCTCAAGGTGGCCTAGCTTGCCACAGTAAAAACAAAAGTTGGGGAGCCGTTCATACTGGAAGGAAACTTCGACACTGCCAAAATCGGCAAAATTCAGCTTCGCCTTACGCCTAAGGGGGTTGCGAACGTCAAACATCACTCTGAACCTAGCATACGATCGCCATCCTCCCTTAAAGTTATTCGGATCAACCTCCACGAATGACCCAATCGCATTACCCAAATCCTTGCACACCCGATCAGAGATGTACCCCCTTGGGATACCCCTCGCTTGCACCCACAAACTCGTAGTCCACAAGTCCAAAGAGCTCGGATGCTCACCAACCCCGAGCTTGGCTAAAATGAGGATATGCCTGTTAAAGGTCCAAGAGCCATCATCCCACACCCGCAAGGCATCTTTCTCGCTGTAAAACTTGAACAGGTAGCGAGGGTGTTGGTCACGACCCCTCCCCGTCCCTGAAATTTCTGAGATATATACCCCCATCACCGATCTCCAAACCGCAGCCAATGCTTATTGCATGTTTTGAAAGTTAATCGGCGCATCGGTTAAGAAACGACCAACAAAACTCCAAACCTCATTATTCCGTTGCACTGTCGGGAGATCCGCTGGGGCATAATTGATTGTCAACTCTGTTTCTTCCATGGATAACTATTCCACGTTTCTCGCAAGGTCTGAAGCATGTTGCACCATAAAACTCTCACTTCCTGCCATTGTCCTAGTCTTCGTCCCCCTAGTCACTCGCAGAACAACCCGAAGAGAACCCAGATCCAGAGGACCACAACCGCCGCAAAAAATCCAAACCATAGCCGTCACAGTCGCCACACTCCAAAACTCACCTATGTGAGAGACACCGCTGTCCAAAATTACTTTACTTGTTTATTACACCACAAACTGATGATTTCCATACAATATTTATTAAATTCTAATGTCATAAAAATGATAATTTCAATTAGTCGTCCCACCTTATCTAACATAGTCTTTGTGGGTTCAGTCTCGAGCGCATCTATTACTTCAACGCTCCACGAAGCACTTTTCGAGTAAGCTCTGTAGAGTATGGCACGAGTGTATCACTGATGTTCCTCGCCGCAACTAACGATTATTAGTTTAACTAGGTTGCTAGATTTGTGTTTGAACTAATTATTTAATAAATATTATTAATTTAATGAGGGACTCCTTAACATGAGAAGACATCATAAAGCCCATTTTTCAAAAAGACGGGTCAAAAGAGCTAGAGAGACCCAGAAAAAATTTATCGAACAAAAAAAGATCCAGGAGACATGCCTTAAATTATATTTGATCCCTCTACTGAAAAGACGCCCCAGGGGATGGACAAGAGGTGAGAAGACAAAGGTCAATCCCTACGAAACAATTACCTCCCGCACTTCAAGAGAATCTCGAACTTCACAAACACCATTCAAACGAAAAATAGAAAGACTATGATATATACCACTGATCCAAACCAAAACTCATAGACCCAATCCCGAGAATCCAGCGACTATATCCTCCATAACCGTCAAAATTAATGAAATAATGTTCAACTACAACCTCGACCACCACCACCACAAGAAGAAGAAAAGGATGACCAAACTTTAGTCTCATAAAACGAGGTCACAAGGAATTAAGAACCTCGAACCTTGAGCATATAATATATATAGGATCATGATAACTTAGCCTTGGGGGCCTAAGCAATATCATACAAACTCATGATCTCTAGACATGAGCAAAAGCCACAAAATCATCACAACGAACCCAATTAATGACGTTTGAAACTATCTCTAGAATGCCAAAGAAAAATTTCCATGAATGATAAAACTGTGTAATTAAATTAAGAAGAAAAATAACTAAAACATGAACATGCATAAGCAGTAACCAGGAATGAAAAGAGCACGCTCTGATGAAGCACTTGCTTAACGCCCCCTACTCCCAATAAAAGTTTGGACCTCCAACTAACCAAAAGATCTGACATATTTTCAAGCAAATGTGCTGAACGAATTGAACTACCCCAAATAAGCACAATAAACTTATGAAAATTTAGAACTTAAAAATTTGGAAATTATTTTATTTGAAATTTCCTTGAAGACAACACACATAGTAAATATATTATCAATCATTTTTTTAGATTGGTATGTTCCATATGTATAATGGTTTCTGTTGGAAAACCTCATTATACTCATCTTATATCTTCAATATGTAAGCAAATACTATTATCTAATCATGGTGACTATTTATCTGTAGAATAAATGATCAGAAATCATAACATGATTGCTCAGCTTCTGGTTATATTGCCACATGCAATGCAATTAAGCAAGTGATCATAACTAAAATCACAAAATAAAAATAACATATACATAAATGTTGTGGCATAATTATAGTTGATGACTAGAGTAGAACATATATTACATATATATATATGTAGAAGAAAAATAGGTTGGAAATTACTACTATAAGGTAGGCAAAACTTAGCTAGGTGTGATGGTTATGGGTACCCTCGTAGGTGGTTATTACATATGTGGGGTCTTCTCTGTCTCTCTCCACTCTCTTCTTCACGGGGCAGCTCTCCACTGAACACCTATAATAATTCCTGCAATTCATTGAATTAATTCCACACCGCACATACACATAATTATAACACATGCATGCATGCTCAGAACTTAGAAGATGAAACCAAGTAGAATATTGCTTATACGTACTAGCTAGGTACGTAGTATAAATAAATAAATAAATAAATACCTGGGATTAGGGCTGTCTTTGACCATCTTCTTGCCATACTTCCTCCATTTAAAGCCATCATCCATTATCTCCATCTCCGACTTCACTTTAAATGCATATCTTTCTTTAACATCCTTGTTGCTGTTGTTCCCTACTGGTCGGTCGGTCCATCAACAACACATACAGAAAAATGTACTAAAATTAATAACAGCTGATATATATAACTATAAGCATGCAAGAACATATACTCCCTCCGTTCCAAAAAAGAAATAAGACACTTATTTTGTGACTTAAATATAAGTAAAACATGACACTCATTTTGAGACGGTGGGAGTATAAAATTGTATTACGTGTAATAAACGTCTTTGTTTCTTACTGGTGCTGCTGCTGCTAGGCCCTGGAGTGCGGGTTACGGACATCGGATTGGGAGCTACTTGACTAGAAATTTGTTGGTATAGAAGTGGGTTTGGGAAAGAGGACGACCCAGAAGCCATGTTTGTTTGATGATCATCATTCTCAACCCACTGATCGTCAAACATGAAATAGTCGGAGAGCTCCGAATCAGGGTGATCAATACCACCAAATTCGTCATCTAAGGGAGAGTAGTCTTGTTGTGACATTAATCAATCTTTGTATTGCTATTTGTTGGTGGCGCTGATCAAACAAAGAAGCTATATATATGTATATATGAACCAATTGTTTACATGATAGTGTAGTGTAGGTATATATATAGGAGGGTTCGTAGTGTGGTTCCTTAATAGGTTTGCTATCTAAGGAAGTTTCTAGGTTAGTAGTGAGTTGAAATGGAGCAGAAGATAGCGAGTAAGAGTGAGAGAGAGAAGGACGACTTAGAGAGTGGACTTGCTCCATTAATTAAGGCTTTACTCTCGTGTTAGACCACAACCAAATCCCCCAAACCCCTTTCCAACTTCACTTTTGTTTTCTTTTTTTGAGATTTAAATCATGGAGTCCCAGAATGAGCTCGCACTAATTAGCGATATTCCAACTTCTCTTTTGTTTTAAAAAAAAATATTATTTGTTCTAAATTTTGTACAATTTTTTTCTTATACAAAAGAATGTGGCAATTTATGTGACAAAAATATATATTAATTTTGGGGTTTAATATTAAATTTTGGGATTCCGCCATCATTCCATGAATTTTTGGTGCAAAACTCCCGGTTTATAGGACGTCTCATACACTTAGCATGATTCAATTCGTTCAAGTGATCATTAGAATATATTATTTTTTTTGATACATCACTTTGTATATTATTTTGTATATATAACATTATTCTTTTAAATATATATATATATATATATATATATATCTCGTGGACTATTCATTATTGTTTTATTCTATATTTTTAACGCTATTTGAAAATTGTGGTATACTTATATATCACATTCGCAAAAGCTTCAGCATATAGTTATTTGTATTGATTTTTCTCTCTATACTGTACGTGTCAGTTATTTTAATGAACATTTTTTTATCAAATAAAAAAATTCTAAACTGATATTTATATGCTCCTTCCGTTTCAAAATAAGTGTTTTGTTTCAAATAAATTTTTGTTCTAAAATGGGTCTCCACTTTTTTTTATTTTATATAAAGATAGTTATGTATAAATTATCAATAATATCATCGTAATAAATTAGTTAGTATCCATTAACACATAATCATAAGGATACAAGAGTAAATATATATAGCACACTAACTAATTTATATTTAATTTTTTTCAAAATAAAAAAAATGACACTCATGTTGAGACAGATAAGTATTATATTGACGGAAATAAAAAGAACAAAAATAATAAAATTGGAGAGATAGGCTGAACACAGATAGATTCTTTGACAGCGAAGTGCCATTTACTTTTTGTTTTGATTGGAGAAGAAGGTCACAGAGTTGCTCATCAAATTACTTAACCGAGAGTGCCTCTATGAGAAGGCAAAGACCCGTTGACTGATTGACTGCACATTACATTAGTGACTCAACTCGCCTTCTCTTACAAGAAATTCTCCAAAAACGAACCTTCTTATCCTTTATAATCTAATGTAGAGATATGTAGGTATGTGGGCATGATTGTTTTGGACCGGGAAAAAAAATGAAGAAAAAAAGGATTTAGTCGGACCAGAATTAGACCGAATGACTTCAATCCAATCTTCAATCCATTAATATCATGTCCGTTCGATCCGGTTCATACCAATCCAAATTCAGTATAGACCAATTTTAATTTGAAATATATGTTCTTATTTATACTATTAGTAGTTGTATTTTTAAAAATAAGAAAACTATCACTTTTAGTATAACTACTATATACTTTTTTTATTTTTAACTTCATTCATTGCTTTTAGTTTCAAAATATTGCTCACATGCTCCTTCTTGAGACATTCAGGCACCACGTGTCACATTGATAGTAGCTGATTCTGCTAATAAGTTGTTGGGCAACATCAATACTTATTTTGGTGCATATATTCTCTAAATTATTGACCTTATGAGGACCTTGTAAGTGACCCAATGAGGTAAAATTTTTGGAGGTGACCCAGTGAGTTAGGCCCGAGACTTTAGAGGTGATCCAGTAAAACTAAGAACCTTAGAAATCACTCGGGTTGGAAACTTGGAGGTGTGTACGTAAACTCTCATTGGGACATCTTGTAGATGCTAAGTGTTGAAAAGAGGCGAAAAACACTTCTTTTACCCTGAACGTGTCTTGTGGAGACTAAGCGTTAAGGAGAAGTAAGGAGTTCTTCCAACTTGGAGTTCTCTTATGAAGACGAAGTGTTGAGATGTGAAGAGCTCTCCTTGGAGAGTAGCCTCTTGATATCCAGAGCTTCATTGGTAGCCTTAATGATCATGGATTACAGATGCAATATTGCAGTAGAGGAGAGGGTTAAGATGGGGGCGATAGTAGGGCTATAGGACCAAAATTCTATGACAGGGCCTCTAGAGCCGTGACATTATCGGTAGGGGAGGAGCCACATGGTCCCATATGTGGGCACGTGACCCCAGTAAAGTCAGCAAAATCAAATTATTAAGAAACTGATTCCTTAATTTTACTTGGAAAATAAGAGTGGTGACCCAGCCAATTTAATAGGTGACCCCATGTAAAATGAGGAAGCAAGCAGTCAAGTGACTAATAATAGGCCCATGGGACATAACCGAAAATGGATTAAAGAGTTTTACTTTCATGGGCCTATTATTAGTCACTTGACTTGGTCGGATTTTGCGTTTAGCCCTCGATCCATTTTTTTTTTTGGTAAAAACAACCCTGAACTCGTCAATCTTATTGATTTGGCTCTGACGACTTGCTATTGCCAGTTTCACCTCCACGTAGGCGGTAACCGCCACCGTGGCACTGCCACATCCCCCAATACAACCACGTCAGCAAAGGACCAAAGAGAAAA
>JAYMTK010003293.1:0-12451 GCA_036897405.1 Pelargonium myrrhifolium | reverse complement strand
AAAAAATTTGTGTTGTGTCGGGTTTTAGGCTCCTTTATGTATTCTTCATGAAGAGTAATTATGAGTTTCGCTTAAACTCTTACGCAATTTAGTCTGGCCCGAGCAAAGCCGGGATAAAAAACTAGTGACAAATAAATGACAGAAAAGCCATGTGAATTTCTCCCTCACTTGGAATAGTTAATGAGAATCTAAAATCTCAATTCTCGATGAGATTTTAAAATCCCATGAACTTGAAAAAGTTAGCACCCTCGGGGATTCTACTTTTTTGTACTCTTTCTCTTGACTGTTTCTTCAAACATAACATATTACCTTGATCATCAACTTGCTCTTACCGCTTTCGCTTTCCCCTATCAAAATAATGGCTCTCAAACGATACTTAAAAGTTTTTTTCAACTTTAATTTTTTGGTACTTGAGCCAAAAAAAGAAGGCAATTGAATAATTGTTGTTGTGAATTCATTTTTAAAAAGATTTTAAAATGTCAAGGAACCTCATTTGAACATATTAGTTGTTTTTTTGGCCATGCTTGGAAGAAATGCAAGATAATGCAAAAAGAGTATTTGACAATAAAATAAAATAAAATAATAATAATTTTAGGTTAATTAATTAATAATACATAATATGAGTAAAAGTTAGATTAAGTTTAAACAAATTAAAATTGATAGTAATTATGAGCATATAAATCAATAATTTTTTGTCGACTTAAACTATAATCAAAGTGGACCAATTTTTTTTTTTTGTTGGAGCAACATAAACTCTCCACCTCCAATAAAAATTAACTACTTTAAACAACACTAAAACAATGTTACCAAAGTAGCTCTTTAGTATCATAGCCCACTTGGCCGAGCAGTAACACAGTTTTGGCGCAAGCGCGAGGCTCTCTGCAGGGCATCTCTCATATAAAATCTTACTCGGATGTGAGACCCCTCAAGGGCATGATATGAGGTGGGTTATAGAATAAGTGTGTGGATGAGTTGTAAATGAATGGTTAATATATAAAATAAAAAAAAGTAGCTCTTTAGTGAAACAATTCACAAGTTGATCAATGTTTAGTCCATGAATGCACTTTAGTACTACTATTACCCGTCGACAAACACCACCTAATTAAAATAACGAGTACCCTAACGGATAATATTTCAATTTAAATATAAATATAAATATACGGAAATGGTCTAAAAATACTTCCATTCTACTAGTATAACATAATGTATAAAATAATCAGACTTTGGTCTGCTACTAAATTTGGACACAAAAGAATACTAGATCTGAAACGACACAGAATAGGCGTCAACGAAAACACGCACAAAAACAAACCCTCAAACAAAAGACAAAAATCAACGAAATGAAGAAATCGGCAACCATTACAAAATCTGCGATATATCTTCATTCAATAATCGGATCAAATCGAGGTTTTACAAATTACAAGTAAAAAAATTAATCAGAATGAGAATCGTCGTCGTCGTCGCGGTGATCGGAATCGAAGGAAGGGAAGCAGAAGAAGACGCGGAGAGAGAGGGCGAGGCGGCGGTAGGGGAAGCAGAAGAGGAGGTAGAGGACGCGGTCGCTGCTGAAGCGCTCCGGATTGCAAGCTATGTACTGGCATGCATTCGCCGATACGTGTGCCACGCTCGCCACCAAACCGCTGTTCATGACCATCTCTTCCTCCCGATTCTGATCTCTCTCTCTCCCCCTCCGATGTCAATGGATATTACCTTCGCTTTTGGTCTTTTCTTTCTTTGTCCAGTAAATCAGATTTTAAATGTGCCGAGACAGACACGCTTACACACCACACAACATTTGTCTTCATTTTTTATTATTAAAGAGACGGCATCGTTTTGGCTTCACATAAGCCTCAATTTGGGATGGAATTTTTTTATACTAATCTCAAGCTTAAGCAAGGTCATAAATTTTTAAGAAATGTTGAATTTTACCTCAACATATGAATTCTATTAAACTTGAGATTTTGAGTATGAATAGTGTTTTCACCAACTTAACATTTGCTTTATTATACTTTATTTGTCTTAAACTAAGTGTCTTGTTTCGGTGATAGATATTTTTCTTTATACTACATCATTTAGGTGAATCTCTTAAGTCTGTAAGAATATTACAAAATGAGATACAAAGTAAATGAGAAAGTCCAACAGAGGGACAAAAAAAAAAGCATAAGTTGATGTGGATTGAAGACCATGGATCCTGCAACACACCTAAACCCTGTCAAGAAAATACATCCTCAAACTATGAATATAATGTAGTCAGCTTATGCTAAAACTAAAACCCCTCCTTCCTTGGGCTGAGAGGCTGGGTCTTAACACAAAAGGGATCAAATCAGTAGCGGGCGTTTAGACGATGTCTTGTAATTGCAGATCAACAGAATAATAGCAAGACTGAAATCCTTGGATACAATCATTGTTGATGAAGAAATCCTTTCTCCACCAGGTAAGATACAACCCGCCCCGTCATTTCACCAGGCGTGGGGCAAACCCCGTCTTTTGGTTGAAGCTCTATCTGGATAAATGGGAAAAGGCATTGTTCAGTTCAACGAGACACATTATAGCAACAATCAATCATGTCTAAAGGTCAGAACTTATAATAAAATCCATGTGTATATGGTCATGATTATTTTTTTGTCAATACATACCTCACAATTCAATGGCGGTTCGTATGGATCATCTATCCCAGTAAAACCTGCGATGCAGTAAGGTTATTCAAAACCGGTCACAGAGGGCTTGTTCCTTTCAGCCAACACAAGAGAGTTAAAAAGAAAAATAGTTATGAAATAACATTTCAGATGAAGTGTTCTAACATTACAATACTAGGATACTTGATATTTATAAGTTATTAATTTACTACCAAGTAATATTGAATATATCTACTTCTGGTGTTTTGCAACTATCATTTTATATAGAAGGTAACTGAATCTCAACTTGAGAGAGATAAAATCCTATTACTAATTTGTAAGACCACCAAGATATGCTAACTTCTAAATCCAAAGATCATGGTGTCGGAGATCATAATAAGACACTTCTGTTTCAACAAAATGATTAGATAGAGTGATTGCCAGAATACATTAAGAACACATAGGATCCATGAAAGAATAGAAAAAAGGCATGGCAGTACATTTTATAATAAAAGAAAATATGAGGGTTTCACCAGACTGAATGAGGATTCAGATAAACCAAGGACAGTACACACAATCACTTGGCACACATTGCAAACTGTAATTGATGGCACTAATATTATAGGCCCATGTCACACATTCCTGATGATAACGATTTGAAGGTGAAGTACCATGAGTACTATTACTAACATTCCACCTTATGTTTCTTCTACAACCTCGAGTATTCTTAACTTCGCTCTGCACTTAAAATGCATGACACTAGAAATGAGAACAATTAAATAAAAATGGAGCACAAATAGTAGCGCCCTAATAAATAAATTGATAAAAGAGTCTTTTACTCTTAGAAAAACTTGTCGAATAATTCTTCATCTTTGATTTACTTCCCTTTATCCTGAAAGGGTAGACTTTGCATTAAAATATGTCGCTGTACTCTAGCAACTTAGAGGTATCCCTTATTTGGATCCATTTTCTTTTGGTTTGGGGAATAGTGAAAAAACATCGAAATTGTCCATTGCGTTATAGATACAAGTAAAGTGTGTTTAGCTGATCAAAAACAAGTGAAGTGTGTTTCAGAAGCATACCCTTAATCTTTCCAGCACGTGCAAGCTTGTAAAGGCCTTTTGCATCTCTTGACTCACACAAATCTAGAGGCATGTTCATAAAGACCTGCATAGAGATGCGCAAAATGGAATTTCATTGGAAAATTTTAATCTGAGTCAAGAATATAAGGAGCCTTACCTCAATAAAATTTGCATCAGGCAGCATTGTACGGCAAGCATCCCGGTCTTTTCTATAAGGTGATATCAAACTAGCGATACATATTAAACCAGCATCCGCAAAGAGCTTTGCCACTTCCCCTATTGAGTAATTGATAAAAATATTACTATAACAACACAAAATTAAAGAAAAACCACATAACAAGCACATAATGTACTCCAACAAAATATTGCACTAGCTAGCCTTCTCATTGTGTTGGAGTTTAAGTCCTCCCGATTAGTAATTATTTAGATGCTGTCTATAGCTATAATACTTACAAACTCAAGTGTATAAATACACACACACACACACACATGTATATATATAGCTGGTAGAAGGAAATAAAACGGAACAGAAATAAAACCTAGAAATCTGGGGTTTTATCCACAAACTCTTCCAAATTACTTCATCTTTTTTTCACAAGCTTCCAAATGAATCTGAAGTGTTGCTTGCAATATGTATGATATAAATTAAATTGTTTATAAATATAACTATAAACCACATTACTTCTGATGTGATGGCTAAAGTGATAGACATAGAACGGCAGATCCAGCTTCCATCAGTGAGTCACTAAGGCAAGTCCTCTTCTACAATACAGATGTACACATGTGTGTGCTCACACACAAACAAACTCAGAAATAAATTCAATGTATGTATAAGTATGGTGTACTCCTTGAAGATGAATTACGTGCATGTATGAAGTCAATATTTAACCTTAATGGGCTCGAACATTCAGTAAAATGTTTGCTATCTACAGAAAGAACCTTACCGACTCTGCGTATATTTTCAGTCCGATCCTCTGCTTTGAAACCCAGATCCTTGTTCAGTCCATGCCTAAGATTATCTCCATCAAGGACATAGGATAGCTTTCCCTTAGAGAACAGGTCTCTACTTAATGAGCATGCCAGTGTGCTTTTTCCTGAACAGTGAGGACAAAATGTTCAACAAAACGTGTATTGCAACTAAATATGTACAACATAGCAGTGCAGCACGCTGAGCGGACATACAATGTATTTTTTGAATTATCATTTAGACAATTATTACATTTATACAACAGAGAAGGATTTATCCAAAATTATTTTCTAATAACCTGTACATAAGTTATACTTGATCTGGCTAAACAATACAATACTCTGTTATTGGCTTTCAGATTTCAACTGAAGAAATGTGTTAAAAAAGAAACAAGCGATGGTAAAAACATTGGCATTTTCCTGTAAAAATGCTTGATACATTGATTTCAGTTGTGTGATTGGGAACTCAAGGCACCCAATTGATAGATCTAGTTATAGGGCATTAGGATTGCATTAACTTAATGGAACCAGTGAAAACTGGATTCATGGTGTCTGAAAGTTTTTAATCAGAATTATCTTATTTGCTACAAAACATTCTTTTCTTCAAACCCCACTTAAAATTGGAAGCTACAACTGCACAAGAAGAAGACTCGGATAATTCACTACCTTGATTAAAAACCATGTTGTATGTAATTTGATATAAGATAAATCAGAATTACTCACTCTATGGAGGGACAATAATGTTTGTACAATGTAGATATTCTATACAGTTTTTTCATTGGTTTGCCGATATCAGAAAACAGTATCGTGATACTTCTTCATTCCACTAATCCTACTTCTGTTTTGTGAGCCATATCTGTTGATAGTGGGTGATCTCTTGGATTAAGTCGGTACTTAAGCAGTTAGATCAGTTGTTCCATGGCCATTAGTTAATTTAGTTTAACTCTTAGTGTCTTACATTATTCTAATTCTACTTGTGATGAACTTACTTTCCATGTATGTTCAATTTTGCATGTCCTAAAAGACCTTCAGATTCTAAAGCAACTCTACATTACCCTGTTAATCCAGTTTTACTTATACAGTTACAACTTAGCATGCATTGCAAGTCTGAAACAACAGGGATCTTAATATGCTGTAAGGTCATCTAAAGTCAATTTTAAAAGAGAGGGATTTGACACTGACATAGTGCCATAGATGTAAGCCTATCGTCAATTAAGGAAATCGTCATTCAAAATAGAATATGCCTCTTCAACTGCAGAAATGATTTATGGACAAACAATGAAAGAATAAAGTCTCAAATTAGAGGCCAACAAGACAATAAAGAAACCATATGCAGTTAGAACATGAAAGAAACCTGATCCGCTGAGTCCTGTGATCCATATGACACACCCTTTTTGATTAAGCAGTTTCTGCCTTTCAAGCTTCCCAATTGGTGGTTCTTGCCAAAATATATTTGTTGAATTGCCCACAGTTGACATCAGATTGATCCTTCCTTTTCTCTCTATACATGGATATGAATAATAGCTAACCACTGTCAATAATAAACTTGCATTCTTTCGCAATATATATATAAAATAATAGGCGAAAGCACAATGGCGAGAATATAACAAGAAACATGATATAAAAAAATAATACAATTACGAGATCCGACGAACTGGTTGCACCCTTGTACCTCAGTTAGTTGAATTAGAACATTCTCCAAAAGCCTAAGCTTTCGATGCATTCTGGACTACCAATAACTTGATATGCTTACATATATCACCCTAACCAAATCACATCTTTCTCAAGTCTACAGAGATGAGTTTTTATACATAAAGTTGTCATGGCATGTTCATTTTAGAATTCTAGTTTTGCAGATCCAAAAACATATCACAAGTAAGATAAGCTTCATATCAGAATGCTATAGCTATTTCACATACCATATTACGAGTAGCTTCAAAACTTCAAATCAAGAGAAGATGACAAAATTCAAAAGAAAGCTTGTAACCAAGGTATATAATACGGAGTAATAGATCTAATAAACAAATGCAGTTTGATTATTCAACTCATTGTCTCCAATGAAATACTATTAAAAAGAAAAATGACGCGCATCAGCCCAACAAAATATTGACTAGAATATTAAAAAAAACACCAAAATATATGCCAATCAAATAATTATTCCACAAGATATGAAGCAATAAAAAATTAGCCGGCAGCTGCTTGGTAGCGTAAATCAGAACCCAAGATGATAAGAATGCATGTGGTTCAGAATTGATGAACACATAACATTACACATTCTGTGACAATGTATGGCAAAAACACAAATTAAGCTGATATATTAGGCATTAAACAAAACAAACCTGAAATGAAGCCGAAGAAGAAGAAGAAGAGAAACTGAAAATCAGAAGAGGCAGTGAATAGTGTGAGAGAGTGAATGTGGAAAAAGGAGCATTTGTTTCAGTTCTGAGTGAGTGGTTTGGTAATGGTTGGGTGTTGATTCAGGAATTTGGAATTAAGAATGAATCTGGTTTTCTAAATAAATAAAAGAATCTGGTTCGGTCGGTTTTGGACCGCCAAAGTGACGCACTTCCGGTTCATTATAAAAAGTCTTCAGCTGGGCCATCCAATAGTTTGGGCTCAGGACTGAGCCTGATGGCCCAATTCTTGTGTTGCAGTCGCAATACAGCGACAGCGAGTGAGTGTTCTCGAACGAACCAGTACTCATCTGGTACAAATTGTTTGTGTATGGAAGAGCGAGTGCATGACCTATCATGCTGACGCACCTCTTTGCGGGACCCATCTCCATCAACGGCTGTGGTTGTACCGCCGGTGGCCTCTCCTCCTCCTCCTCTGTCCTAAAAGAGGCCGCTTTTCCGTGGACCCCTCTCCATCACCGCCATCAGAACCGTAGAAATCATCAACGTCGGTGGGGTCCTATAGCATCTTCTTCTTCGTCTTCGATCTACGGTGACAGGAACGGTAGGAACCATTACGAAGTGTTGGGCATCACTCGCAGCGCCACCTCCGCCGATATTAAAAAGGCTTATCGCCTTCTCGCTCTGAAGGTGCCAAATTAGTTACACCTTTATCATATGTTTCTTATTGTTGCGATGGGCTGTTTTGGTTGCCGAGAAACTGTGTTTTTTTTTTTGGTGGGAAAATGGTTGGAAAAATATGAAATCGATGGGAATGGAGGAGGATTTTTTTCACATTTATACCAAATATTTTGTTTCGCTACAAGAAATTGTTTGTTATTTATAGTTACTATTTACTTATTCATAATTTGGATTCTGGTATTTACATGTGTAGATAGTCTGAACCAAACAGTAATGAGGAGTGGTGACATTTGTGATTAGAAAACAATTACATTGAGAGAGAAGGAAGATTATCTAGATTCTAGACATTTGTATGTTAGGGGTAAATGCTATTGTCTATAGGTAGATTTTCTCTGTATTATAATCGTTTTCCAGACATTTTATTAAGCATTCATGTGTGTTTATGCAAAAATGTTTGAGGATTTTCATGGGCTTGGTGCCTGGGGTTGTGGTGAGAGTACAACCACTTTTTATTTTTATTTTTATTTATTTTTATTTTTTATGTGCATATACATTTAGTTTTAAGTCAATAGGCTTAGTATAGATTTTTTTCAGAAATATTTTGCTTACAAATTGAGCTTTTTCTAGATTTGAAGGTTATAGGTAGTATTCCCCCCCTAATTTGACAGTTTGAGGATTGGAATGGGAAGTGGAGGAGTGCTAAGGACTGGTGATTCACTTCTAAAAGGAGTACGTTACAGCCATGAGATTACTGAAATAACAAACGGTTTGTGCCTGTCAGATTAGCTTTGAGCATTGTGGAGTCACTTTTTATGACTGCGAGTGCTCTGCTTTCTTTATTAAGTGTGCTTCAGTTCATGTTTCGTGTAAGCCTAAAGGAGTAGTTAGCCAAACCTGGATAAAGTGTCTTAGGAAGAAATGTAGTTATTTTATAATACATCCCTGCAAAATTCCCTTTGCAGACACCATTGTGGTATTGCATGTAGTAGGAGGATTATACATACCCAGGGATTAATTGTAGCATAGCTCTGGATATCTCATCTTCAAAGTAAAAAGTACGGCCTAGGTGTAAATTTAAAATAGTATAGCATAATTGAATTTTGAGTTGGTTAATCAACATGATCAATGTGATTAATAAGTAAATGATTTTACTCAAATGTTTAGAAGAAATGATGGGAAGCAATATTCGACATCCTAGTTGATGTTTTGAAGCCTTTGTTTGATTCTTTAGTTAAAGAACAGTCTTTTTTTCCCTTTATGATATGCGGAGTAGACTTCGCATAGGTAAGATAGATCATGAGGCCCATGGTGTTGACTTGTTTGCCACAACACACATTATAATCCTTTGGAGAATGGGAGTGTATTTGTATGAGCCAGAACGGAGCTTTGAAAGCTCTCTTAACAATTTGAGAACACGTCTTACCATGTTATTTTAGTGATTATACTATATTGTAATATGTAACAAATAACTATTGGCAGTTTGGGATGTTGAAATTTTTCCACCAGATGCTTCTACTTTGACATACGATATCTATGGTGACACTTGAAAATTTTCCTGCCACTGAGTGCTTAAGATGCACATAAGAAAAAAGCATTGCGTCTTTTCAGTATAAAAATACAGGAATTGATGTTAGTTCTCCTTCATCAAGTTCTGGCACTTTGCGTGAGTGGATGAAAATTTATGATAGCACTAAAAGAGGAGTTTGTGAAGCTAAATTGGGAGAACTAATAGGGCTACTCTAAATCTAGTTGTTTCTAATAATTTGTTCATTGTCTTCTCTCATACCTTACTTAAAAGAGAAGGCATGTACATGTCAATAGGTGCATGCTCGTGTATCCAATATGATTAATTCACACATACATCTCCGTGCTTCTCTTGATCTATGGTAGTTGTCTTCTGCACCCTTGTTTAGATAGAGCATTTTCTGTTCAAAATTTACACATTTAGTTTAACTTTTGGACCATGAAGTTGGTAAACTTGAACTATATGGTCCTGTTATGAACAACTAATGGTTTAAATGTTGATTCCTGCTGGGAATTTATCTTTTAAATTGAATTTGTCTAGAATATTTTCTGCTGGATTTCTTCTAAAATGTGAACCTACTAAGAATTGAGTTCATCTGATGACCCATGTGTGAACTATGAGATGGTTATTAATGTATTTCCATCCCTAACGCAGTATCATCCCGATGTTAGCAAGGAATCGCAAGCAGAAGAGGTGTTTAAGAGCATCTGTCAGGCATACGAGGTAAGCAGTCCGTATGATATATTTTTATTTGATATTGGTAATAATTATGAGGAATATATGTTATAGCCTTTTCTTTCAGGTGT
Source organism: Pelargonium myrrhifolium (assembly GCA_036897405.1). NCBI lineage: Eukaryota > Viridiplantae > Streptophyta > Magnoliopsida > Geraniales > Geraniaceae > Pelargonium > Pelargonium myrrhifolium. Next base: position 2,422 of record JAYMTK010003293.1, on the reverse strand, counting down.
ATCCTACTGCACCTGAGACAATTTTAATGGTAGGAATGTATTACAGGATTCCTAAGTTTTTCCAGACAGTCTTTCATGTACTGGAATTAGATGTGGCAGGTGATTGTTTCTTTGGAGTCATCGAGGGGATGGATTTGCCATCTTAGGAAATATTTGATATGAAAAACCTGGTTTCATTTTTCTAGTTTCCCTTGAATCATGATTTAAATGGTAATTTAGGAAGAGGAGAATAACAAGAATTTTAAATCCGTATTATAAGTTGTTTCAACACCCCAATGCTATTATCCTCGCCATAACTGTCTTTGTTTAATTTATTTATGCTTTTTTGCTAATATGTGGATATCCCAGTAAACTATAAGTGATTTCTATTGACCAGACACTATCTAATGAAGCGACAAGGATTCAATATGATCAATCACTTGAATTTAGAGCACATGAAGGCAGGCCATTTAGAGACAAACAAAACTACAACCCAGATTTTGATATTGCAGAAAGGATCAATAGATGGGCTGAACTGAGACAGAAAATGCAACGTGAGAGGTATTGGGAACAAAATGATGCTAACCGGCAGAATTTTCACTCTGATAATGGGACAGACAAGGAGGCTGAAGAAGCAAGGGGATCTTTTAGCGAAGTGCTTACAACTGCCTCCTTATCTCTGTTTTTAATGCAGACAGTTGGATCGGTAGTATCTCTCACGGTCAGTTGTCTGATGGCTCTGTGTGACCAGAAGTTGGACTCGGGATACAAACTTGGTTATGTCGTTGCATTGATATTGGGAGGGAGAGGTGGTGTTCTGCTGACGATGTGCCTCATTTGCAAGTTGGGCTTGCGGGAAATCCAGCAGCAGCATGGTTGCTCTGGTTGCCGTAGCCGTGTGGGTCGGCTCACACCTTGCAAGGTATGCTCCTGTCCCGCACGGCGCCATTCTTGCACTATTGTACATGTCGATGAAGATGACCTAATAACAGCATTATCTCTGGTCTTCATCTCCTGGAGTGAGTGATATCAAATAGTATCTTTTTCTGAAGAAGTTTGTTGTACATACAGTTTTGGGGTAGAATTCTTTTGGAATCAGCAGATCTTGAAACTCAAATGATGTTTTACTTCAGAACATAGTACTAGTGTTAGCTTTGTTTGTTAATTTCACAGATATAAAGTTGAATTGTTGTTCTTTATTGATAGAGAGAAAAAGAGATATCTATACATAAAATCTGCATTTGCAGAATTGTAATCAAAATATATTTCCCGAGGAAGCTTAAAGAAGAATCTCCCAGTTCATCTCTTCCTTTTCTCCTGATTACGTTAGGAGCTCTTTGCTTGCTCGTCAATCTTCCTGAGATTCCTCCACAAGTACCTTCCACTGGCCATGTCCACGAACACCCAGAACCCATTTTGAACCATCTGAAACATACATAGACGGATCCAAATTGACCTTGAAGTTATAACAAGGAGGAGAGAGCGAATCATGACTCAAATTTCAAGAAATTGAAACGAAGAGTACCTTTTTGAAATCGAATTCTTGATCCTCCGATGATTTGTTGTCGACAGGTGAATCGTCTGGGAAGAGGCCATCGTCGTCTTCGTCGGACGTGGAACGAACCGTCCTCCAGGCGAAATATCCGGCGAGTATTGCGGAGAAGAACACCAACAAGAATCTCATCGGACACATGGTTTAACAACTCCGGCCACCGGAATAAGGTTTTGGCTTTGGGGGGGAGAGAGAGAGAGAGAGAGAGGGCGTTTTGAGAAATTGCAAAGACGACCGGTGAATTGGAAAAGAGGGTTTGGCTTTATCAAGAAGGAGCCAATATTGAAAATTAAGGAGAACACGCGGTTTGAATTTGGGGTTTGTTTAGAAGGTTCTGATTTCTGAAAGGGAAATGGTTTGGGTTATAAGAAATTAAGAGAAGAAGCAAGAAAAGGGCAAAAGAGAGGGGAAGAAGTCAATGGTGGGTGGGTGAGTTTGGTTTTGGGTATCACCAACTGCTCTCTCAGCCTGTCTGCTCTAATCCATATTATATGTATATATAGTAATCAATAATTGAGTGCTTCAAATGCATGCAATAATAATAATAATGTCAGCTTTCCATTCAAAATTGAGTTGGTTGGTGTGTGTGTGTTTGTGGAGGCCACTTTCCTATCTATATAAATTAGTATTTTAACCCGGCAATGCCCGAGTCCCTTTCTTAAAATTTTCACAAATTACTTTTATGTCGATTGTTTAAATGACCATCTTTTATAAAATCTTGTGAATTCAACATTTTATGGGTTGCGAGTAGTTTAAGTTAATGAAAAATAACACATTATCATATAATCACAATCATATCCACCTAAGTGAATTCGTGAGTACATGACGGTCTATTAAATCTAAATAAGTCTTATGGTGTCCGAATTTTAGTCAACGACTCATTTACTGAAA
>JAYMTK010003292.1:0-12452 GCA_036897405.1 Pelargonium myrrhifolium | reverse complement strand
ATATATAATTGTATTTCTTTCGTCTTATATACATTTTTCTATATATATATATGTATGTGTATATATATATATATATATATATATATATATATATATATATATTAACACCAAAAAGAATTCATTAAATCAAAATAGAAACCATAACGGAACCAAAATTTTATCCAGCAGCCCTAGTTTTATCTATATGCAACTTATTAGATATTTTATTTATTAAAAATTATAATTTCCACTGAAAAATAAAATAAAAACGTTTAAAATGCTCCTATAAACGGTGCAGCCAGTTTTGTTGACCAAAAAAAGGACTCGACTCTATGAAGATGGGATCCCAAGTAGAAAATCTGATAAAATTATGGATATATACGAATATATATACCTGTTTGTTTATTAATGTCAAAATATAAAAATCATCACATCAGTGAACCAAGCCAATTTGTATTTTTTGTTTGGTTTATCCAAAAAGCTCAAACAACCTTTAGATAAGATACTGAATAAACTCTCAAAATATAGAGGAGTCAAAGTTCGAATAAGGTATAGCATAATTTTAGGTTGAAATTGAATAATCACTCATGTAGTGTAGCTTAACCGAAAATAAGTACGTACTTCTTATAAACTATATGACTAATTAACTTAATCAAAAGCATAACGCATGTTGCATTATCATGTAGTGTAGCAACATGCGTTTTTTTTCCCTCTTCATGTAAATCTAGTTCTAAAAAATTATTGTAAATAATAAGAGGGATCATCTTTGGGAAAAGTCAAACCAGCCGTAGTTTTTGTCCAAGAGAGCAAGATGGAAGCTTTCTTGCCTTTAGATTGCAAGAGCATCTGGAACCTCAACTCTGCACGTTTTTGCTTCTCACCTGCAGCGGGTCGATTTGGTGGGCTTAGTTGCCTTTGGGACGACAATTTTCTTGCTATCAGGGAGTCAATAATCAACAAAAACTATATTGTCATTCTTGGCTCTTGGACCAGCCAGGCTGTGGATTGCATGTTAGTGAATGTCTACGCTCCTTAAGAGGAGCATGCAAAGCTATCTTTATGGGGTGAACTCCATCAACTCATATCGGCCAGAAACGCCTATTGCATCGTCGCTAGGGATCTCAATTCCATCTGCGAATCATCCGAACGAACAGGTAACTCGATCAGTCACATCTCTATTTTCAAATTCAATCTTTTCATTGACCGATTCAGCTTGCTTAATCTCCCCCTTCATGGCCGCAAATACACCTGGTATGGTGGAGCAAATGTGGCTAGTCGTCTGGATAGATTTCTAGTCTCCGATTCATGCCTTCTTTTATCAATCTAATTCAGCAAGGATATCCTAAGGACACGTCCGATCACTGCCCCATTATGCTTCAAGAGACCCAAAGGATTGGGGTCCCAAGCCATTCAAGTTCATTAACATTTGGATGCTCCACCAAACTTTCATGAGCCTGGTCGAATCCGCTTGGCTTTTATATGAAGTAGAAGCCAAATCCCGGTATAGACTCTAGAAAAAGATAAACTTACTGAAAGCGAATCTCAAGTACTGGAACAAAAATATATATGGCTCACTTGATCTTAAACTCAACAATTTGGAATCTAGCATCAAATCGCTCGACCTAGCAAGTGAAACTCGCATCCTGTCTATCGACGAAATCACGCTCCGTGCAAATATGCAGGCTCAACTTCACCAAAAACAAATTGAATATGCAATCTTATGGAAGAGAAATTTGGCTCTCAAAGGGATATATAAATACTGGGTTCTTTCATCGTTGCACAAGCATCAGGGCTGTCCGCAATCTCATCACCTCTAATGATGTGGATGACCATATTTTAGCAATCCTGAGTCGATCAGAGTAGTTGCTCATGGTTTCTTAAAAAACAGTCTCACTTGCTTAGATCACAATAAACCTTTCTTCTCTGATCTTCCTTTTCGCTCCTTGTCTGCGGAGGAGGCCGAGTCCCTTGAACGTCCCTTTGCTAAGAAAGAAATTAGAAGAGCCCTTTTAATTTGTGATGGCTCCAAGGCTGGGCCTGATGGGTTCTCAATGACTTTTTTCTAACGGGCTTGGCTATAGTAAAACAAGACAGACTAGCTTTCGCCCAAAGCTTCCATGACACAACCTTCTTCGCGGCTGGACTTAACTCAATGCTCATTGCTTTGATTCCAAAGGTGGACACTCCAACAACCTTCAACGATTTCAGGCTCGTAAGTCTAGTTTTCTTAGTCTACAAAATTATTGCTAAAACCCTAACAGCTCGGCTAAAATCGATCATGCATTCTTTGATCAGTGAAGTCCAATCAACCTCTGTAAAAGGGAAGCAAATTACTGACAATATCTTTATTACTTCGGAGATCGTTCACCACCTCGGCAAGAAGCACAGATCCTTCGCTATTTTGAAGTTAGATTTCCAACAAGCTTTCGATAGGGTAGATTGGACCTTCTTCGATCGTTGCTTGGCACCCATGGGTTTCGGGGTGAAATTCCGTTTTAGGATGAAGGTTTGCATGAGTTCCTCCATTTCCGTTCTTATTAACGGTTCTCCTACTAAGGAATTCAGGGCAAGTTAGGGCTCAAACAAGGATGTCCGCTCCCCCCTCCCTGTATGTTTTTGTTAGCGAGGCTTTACACCTTGTGCTTGACAAGACAGAGGTTGCAGACAAGTTTTCAGGCATAGCTATCGGCAACACCTCTATATCCTACCTTCAATTTGCCGATAGTACCATACTGCTTCTTAATACAGACAACTATGAGGTTGCTTTTCAGAATATTGGGGACCTTTTGTATGGCTTTGAAATCTGCTCTGGACTTAAAGTAAATTTCAATAAGACCAATATCATTCCTCTCGGTAGAGTTAGCTTCGATGGTTCAAATATGGCAAGAATACTTGGCTGCCAACTTGGTTCTCTCCCTCTCCCCTACCTTGGATTCAAACTCGGCCGCAATCCGAGAAGGCTCCTTGCATGGTCAGATGTAATCGCAAAATGCAGAACTCGCTTGGCTCTGTGGAAAACCAAATACATCTCGTTGGGTGGCAGACTTACTCTAATTAGATCGGTCCTCTCTTCATTGCCTCTTTTTTACATGTCTATTTTTCGAGCTCTGAAGGCAGTGATCAAAACCCTTAAGTCTATTGAACGTCAGTTCCTTTGGGGAGGGTCGGATACTAGGCGAGGCTTGTGTAAAGTTTGTTGGAGCAAGGTCATCCTTCAAAAGCACTATGGGGGCCTCGACATTAGACCTCTAACAACTGCAAATCAGAGTTTGCTCGCGAAATGGTGGTGGCATTTTGCCTCCGAATCAGACTATATTTGGAAGCGGATTATTTGTTGTAAGTATGTTTGGGACATCTATGAATGGAAACTGGGCGTATTGAATTCCCATAATGGCTTTCCAATTATCAAACAACTCTTTGATTTGCAAAATGACCCCTCATTTCTGGAGCTCTTCGATAACAATGGCTTAAAATGGAATCTTGGCAATGGTCTCCACATCAAATTTTGGCTTGATTGCTGGATATCAGATACACCTCTTTCAATGACTCATCCAAGATTATTTTCCCTCAATCTCCCCAAAGACAATTCGGTAAGCCACCATTTTGCTATTGATAATTTTCCTACCTCATGGAAGCTTCAATTTCGTAAGCATTTGAAGTCTTGGGAACATGAGGACTTGGCTGTACGTATGGACTCTCTCATCCCCGTCACTTTGTGTCCAAACTATGTAGACTAATTGGTATGGACTCATGGGAACAACGACCGTTTCTCTTTCAACAAATGCTTCCATCTTCATACGTCACATCATAATCATCAACAACTCCTCTGCACTAAAATAATCTGGCAGCCCCTGTCCCTCCAAAGATTTAGACATTTGCTTGGTTGGGAGCTATGAATTGCATCCCCACTGCTTGCTTTCTTGAAAACAGAGGGTCCCCATTCCTATTGCTCAATGCTCATGCTCCTTATGCATTCAGAAATTTGAAGAATGCAACCATCTTCTTATCCACTGCTACTGGTCACAAAATCTTTGGTCTCTTGTTCTTAAATGGTGGCCAGTTACTGCAATTCTCTCGCATGACGTTGCGTCCCTCCTCGTGCAATGGTCGTCCCTGTTGCAAGGTCCGAAATATGTGTCCAAAATCTGGAACGTGTTTTGTCCAGTTGTGCTATGGAAAATATGGCTCACTCGCAAACAAGATCAGTTTTGTCTATCCTTGGAGCCTCCTGCCTTTTTATTTCACAAGATCAAATTTTCTCTCTACAATATTTATAGAGGTCAATTCCCCCCTCGGTATCTTGTAACTTTGATGTTTGGGTCTTGGACCCTTGTAGCTTTGCTTTTGCTTTTATTAAATGTTCTTGTACTTGTAATCTCTTCTGCCTTGAGAGCTTGATTTATAAAAGTATCAAATTGTCGATAAAAAAAACAGAAAATGGATCATCTTTGATAATCGAAAAGAAGAAAGATATAAAAGGAAAAAAAACAAAACAAAACAAAATGAGTGAAAAAACCAAACCAAACTCCACATTGTTGTTGAGAGTGACAAAATGGAGGCACCAAAAATGTTGTTTTAAAGCTCATTTCAAAAACAAAAGGGTTAAATACTTCTGAACCCCTTGGAGTTGGTTGGTTTTTGCGTTTAGCTCTCGGTCCATTTTTAAAAAAAAAAAACAACACTGAACTTGTAACTTTTTTAGATTTGGTCCAAGCAACTTGCTACTCCCGGTTTTGATTACCATGTAGGACAGAGGTTCCACTGTGGCACTGCCACGTCACTCTTGCCTTCCACGTCAGACCATCCACCTCGCCACGTCAGCGCACCATATTTCATCCAATAAAACTACGCGTTTCATTCATTCTCCCCCAGTTTTCACAATCTTCTTCTCCTTCTTCAGTCTCTCTTTCGTGAATCCTCAAGAATTATAAACATACAAGCAAAGCACGACACGCCAACAACAATCAAACAAACAACATAATTCAACATTGTTTAATATCTATAGAACACTGATGTTTTTGAAAGAAAAAATGGACCAAGGGCTAAACGCAAAAACCGATCAAGTCCAATAAATCCAGAAGTATTTAATCCAAAACAAAATCATGAGTTTCTAAAATTTATTTTAGCATAAGACTCAAATTGAATGAAATCGCCAAGACTTACTCAAATCAACAAAATAATATTGAATTGTGCAATAAGTAAAATAATAAATGAATAACTTAAATAGAGATCTACTAAAACTAAAAAAGAGACCAAGCCAAAAAATATATTGTTGATGGAAGAGAGCAATCAATAATTGTCCCCATGTTGCGCGGAGGTAAAAAACCCTAAGACATGTGACGGTGGCGCATGCGAGGGAGTTTGACGGCGCATGTGACGGTGGTGTAAGAGGAGGGAGATCGGGGAAGAGTTGACCGGTAGTTGGGGATCTGATTTGTTAAAGTTTGAAAAAAGCGTTTAGCTTTAAGGAAGTAAATGGAAGTAAAGGGAATCTGGTAGTGGGGAAAGTGGCAGTTAGGGTTTGAGGGTGTTAGGTGCTGATCTTTGCTTTGTGGGATAGGGAGGGTTAAAGGAAGCTAGTGTTGAAGGTTTATTCTTCACTGTGCCGTTGTTGCTGCTATTCTTGTGTCGCCGTCGCCACTAGTATCCTAAGAGCAAGCCGGTGACTGTTAGGTTTTGTGTGCAACGACATCGCTAGTGGGATTGAACGTGTAGGCTGTGAGAGGTAGTGTTGGTTTGCAAGCATCGACGTGCTCGAAAGCATTGTCGGTCTGTAAGTAACAACGCGTTGTCAGTCTGCAGGAAATAGTGTGCTGTCGTGGTATTGTTGTGGAAAAGGGGTGTTCGTGCGAACGAGAGGACGAGATCGCGAAATCATGGTGTTTGGATTAATATTTATGATGATGATGATACCGTTTGATGAGAGTAGCAGGTCCCTCAGGAAAATGACACTGATCAGATTCTGTTTTGACAGAGCTCCATTAGCACGGACAAGCAGAGTAAGGACGGACTTCCATCACTGGAATCGTCAAGGGGGTTGGTTGTGTCACTAATGACAATTCGTGAGGCACTTTCATGGCTCAAGAACCGGTGTAAGGAGTGTTCCGCTTTGGGTCGGATTCGGTTTTAGGGCTGGATCCGGAGTTCGCATACAAGGTGCCATACATAACATCTCATCCAATGAAGGATGTTTAGTTCGTGTGGGTCAGTTTAGGGGGTGGATATCTTTCCAGCAACACAGGTTGTGGTGACAATACTAGTGTTGGTCTGAATCAGACTTGAGTTTTAGATATGATATATTGTATTTAAATTCGATCATGTACTCGATTGTTATTCCGATTAAAGTGATGTCTTGTCCGCCTTTGTTCTGAAAAAAAAAGACCAAACCATATTTGCAAACAATTACCGTAAAATATTGAAATGAGAGATGGGAAAACAAAGTGTGCCCCCTAGCTTAGCTACTGCCGGCCTCCGCTGTCCAATCACTCTAATTTTCTCGACCTGAAAATTTTCCCGAGAAAATAAGAAAACTTTATATTCAATCAAAAAAAGCAACGCCTCCTTTGACATACATGCAGAAAGAAGAAGATGACGATAATGATCACCGACAGTCACCAACGTTGCATGCCTTATTTATTTTACTACTTACGTGTCAACATGCAATTTGCTAGATTTTAAAATTTTGTGCTCAATAAATTAAATTAATTAAAATAAATCTTAAATCAGTCAATATTAATCAAAAATCATACTGTAAATGTTGTTCGTCATAATACGTAATGGAAGTGATTGTGAAATTAAAGGCACAGATCCTTAACAATCACTTATCTCTAAACTTGAAAACCTACGCAAAAGATAGTAGCTGTTTAGCCACCAAAAACGGGTGAATAAAAATATTATAACTCAAATCAAACATAAAATATTATTTAGTCAAAAAATTCACTATCCCGTCAGATATATATTTTTTGAGGAGCAATAATATGAACTCCTTAAAGCGAGAAATTACTTATGTAATGTGAAAAGTTGTGTAGCAGCGTATTACATATACCATATACTTTATATTGATCAAATTATCTTCGAACAACATCATGTTTTCAGAGCGCCAACTTACCCGGCTTTGAGATAGAATGAAGTTGAGTTGTTTTGTCTGTTAATCCGTTTTACATTAGTCAAATACATTTTAGTTCAGTTAGAGAATATAAGTTGTCGAATTGAAAAGAGATTTTCTTTGGCATATTACGGAATATTATCTTAGTACTAATAGTTTGTGATAATGATACCATAAAAAAGAAGAAGGGGATAATTACACATTACCACCATATATGTTAGATACACATTTTGCACGTTACTACTCTAAACTTTTTTTTTCGTTGCACATTACTACCCTAAACTACAAAAATTTCATTCCGTCAGTTAAATTTGACGGAATTTGACTATATAAAAATAGTTCAGGGTAGTAACGTGTAAAAAATGAAAGACATTTAGGTCTTTTCAGGATTTAACTGACGATGCATTTAACAGATCGAAAAAAAGATAGTTTATAATAGTAACATGCAACAACATGGTAACATGTAAAATATGTATTTAACATGAAAGTGACGTGTAATTATCTGAAAAAGAAAGTTTGCAACAATGATTATTAAATTTTTTAATCTCGGACTATAATGATATTAGACAAATCTATGTTTGTTTTACATAAATATCTATTAAACAAAAGTGTTGCGTCTTTTACAAATATTAGTGTGTGATGGCAATAATGAGGTTAAATCATCAACCATGTGAAAATCAAAGATATAGACTTTAACTTTCATAAACGTACACTTTCGAAACTTGTTTATTAATTTACTAATGGTGTTTTTGTAACACAATCCACAACTATATTATAAAAAAAGAGTACAGAAAGTGAATCTTGCTTGTAAATATGAAACTGCATAAAAAAAAAAAAGTAAATCATTCACGACAATACACTCGCCGATAACATTATTGTCTTCGTTTAGGTAACATTTCTAGTTATATACTCGTATATGAATCCGCAACTATTTTATGTAAATGTAGATTTAATCGATATGATTTGTTGGTAAAGTCGACCAAATATATACTACTATGCTGATTGAAAAACAATAAATATATTAAATGCAGGTAAGATCGATAGAATTTGATATGTTATAATAGTTCAAATTAGTCAGTTAATACATATGTTGACTATAATTACGAGCACATCTTCTAAATTTTTTAGAAAGGCCTAATAAATAATTTATCATATTTTTATTTACTTCAGGTCTAGTTTAGTCATTTCAATTACTAATACTTTATTATTGTATACAGACATACTATTGCACAAAACTCAACTTTCAGTTCCTTAATTACTCTTGAACATTGTTGGCTTTTCTGAACACATCACTTCAATTCTTCACAACTATTTACAAAATTTGGTAGTGTTACCAAACATGATCTTAAAGCAACAATAATGATGAGCAAAATATTGTAAAATAATATGAAAATCATAGTACTATATATACAAATTGTTGAGCTGCATGCATGTTGAGTCTATCCAATAAAAGTTGTCTGAAGTCCGAAGCAACCATGGAATTGAAGGCTTCATGCATGGGTTGAAGAATAATAACAAGTAGATGCTTAACAAATAGATTAAGCAAAGCATATACTACTATAATAGTAGTAGCTTTTTTATTGGTCACAAACAGCTGCTAAATAAATGTAGTATAAGAGTATTAAATACTAGTTCATATATTTTGACCTAGTTAATAAAGTAGCATAGGTTGGTTTATATATAATAATACTATGTAATACACAGTGTACATTTAAATGTGTGAAACCAATAGGTATTTGCCAGATTCTTCACTAAATGACAATTTTACATTCAGCAGCCAACAACAGACTGAGACTGATTGGTTGTGTCTTGTAATTTGTGGTTGTTGCTTTTCAATTTCAATTCAGTCAAATATTCGCCACATAATTAATTTCCATCACACTTTTTCATTTATTATTTATTTATTTATTTATTTGTCAATTCTAATATTTTCTATACTACAAGTTGTGACGTTGAAGTAACATCTTGGAATATTCATTATTTTTAATATCTATAAAGAGCAATTCCAATTTTTTTTTGAGCTAATAATAGTAGTTCAATTAGTGTATTTTGAAAGTGATATTCATGTAAGTCTATATAATTGCAAAAGATTTATGGGGTAAAAGATATTATAGACTTGTTTGTCAATTGCGAGCGTGACATTTTTATTTTGAAAGATTTTTGGTATTGTCATTAATTTTTCAAGGTTGTGTGTGTTTTTTTGTTGTTGTTTTTTTATGATTTGATCGAAATACAATATACAACGTGTATAATACATTTTATAAATCGGGTTATGCCGTAAATTTACAAGAGAGTGATGATATTGTGTATTTCAAGTTGTTGTTTGTTTATTTTTTTAAATATATGCAGGTAATGTGTATTGTCACATTATCTTGTAAAAATTTGGACCAAAACATTAGACCTTGAATTGAATTTAATCAATCAATTTCCATCCATATGATTTGGAATTTTGTTTTTGCTGTAATAAAAAACATTAATTTAAAAGGGCCTATAAGCTTTTGGGGTTCATAAAATTGAAAGGGCCATTGGTGGTTGTCCTCATAAATCCTTGATAATATTTACCGACGAAGCTACTTTTCACTATTAATGTTTGGCCTAAAGTGTTGTGGGTTAAGACTTTGTTTGGTAAGTGTATTCACGATCTATAAAGATTAAATGTCTATAGAGATAATTGTGTATAAAATTTATTGTCTATAGAAGTTATTGTTTAGAAAAGGAAATGTATTGTTGGGTAAAATTGTCTAAAAGGAGAGTATTATTATGAAATGACCAAAAAGCCCTTTAAGATATAATTTTTTTAATAAAATATATAATTATTTATTATAATTTGTTTGAAATATAAAATAGAAGCAACTTTACCGTTTCAAGAGAAGAAAATCAGACGGTATACCTCAAAGATTCATGACGGTACACCGCTCAGACAAAAGATAACAAATGAGAGGTAAACCCTCCTACACATGTGGGTATACCGCGTATGACGGTATACCACACACATTTAAAGCACATGTAAAGGATCTACCGTCCAAACACAAGTTCATGAGATAACACATGGGCGATAAACCCACCTACATTAAAGCACATGTAAAGGGTCTATCGCCCAGACACAAGTTCTCGAGGTAACACATGAAGCGGTAAACCCACCTACACATGTCGGTATACCTCACACATTTGCAGGGTCCACTGTCCAAACAAAATATATTGAGGTAACAAATTGGAGGTATACCCACCAACACATGTGGGTAGACCAGCCAAACACATAAATGTAAATAAATGAAGCTGAAAATTTATCAGAGAGATGGGAAGAGTAGAGAAGGAGAGGTATTGTGGGTGGAGTATGTCATCTAGATTTGAACAGTGTCTCACAGGAGGTATCAAGCTCCTGTGAGAAACAGTGCAATATTGTCTATAGACAATTTTAACAAACAAACTTTTGCCCAGAATATGTCTATACACATTTTGTATAGATGTTATATGGAGTTACCAAACAAAGCCTAATCCACCATTGTGGATGCCCTAACTACTAAATTAAATGCATCACAGGATCTTCATGTTTTCTTGGTTAACCACATCTTCATTTACCTTTCAATCTACTTAAATTTCTCAATAGATATAATAGCTCTATATTAATACATAATGTTTTGCAGGAGTTGGATGAGGATGCTGAGTCTAAGCATAGAGAAAAAGTTAAGGCATTATTTAAAGAGTAAGCAACTTTTTTCAATATCAACTGGGAACAACTACAAGTGTTAGTTAAGCTGCTGTTGCTTGCCTGCTGATCTTGTACGGGCGTTTTTCTGATATATAGTTATATAGTGAAACTATTATTTTTCTTTTGATGGATTGAAACACTTTTCTCATGAAGGTGATATATAATTGGAAAGGTGTAGGAAATATCACTGTCATTCTAACATTTGAAGTGTGCCTGAGTTACCCTTCATTACCACCTGTGTGGAAGTTTGTGATTTTGCTCAAATATTGCTGTCTTAAAAATGTGCAAAATAAAATCTGAATTATTCATTCAGTGTGTCTTAACTCATCTTAAATATTGTTTTTGTTAGAAGAAGGTATGCCTCCTAGACTTGTCAATGAACTGTTATACATTGGGGGAAGGAAGAAACCCATTAACCATAGTTAATTCCCCTATAAAAAAATGGGGAGACTGAGAGACGTGGTTCATGAGACATGTACGGTCAAGTGTGCGCCAACTGCCAACATCTCCTCTTGTTGCTTTTAATATTGCTAAATAATTATTGGGTCCTTGGGCTTGAGCTGAAGTGGTAAGGTGCCTGCTGGGATGGGGGTAGGTCTTAGGGTCAATTCGGTCCAAGAAAATATATAACATTAGGGCTATCAATTATATGCCTGTTTAAGCATTTCATTTTCTTTTCACTAAAGTTATACGAGTGCATATTTGTTTTGTATTACTTTGTCCCTCTGATGAACTAATTTGATTTTCAGTCACTTTTTCATAATTATTCTCCTCTTTTTAGTGCAGGTATGGAGTCACTCCGTTATCTCCATTAAAAAGAGTATTTGTTCATGCTCCTATCTTTGTCAGCTTCTTCCTTGCTGTAAGATGCCATTCTAACCTTCTTTGGCTTCTTGTTCAGTTTATTTTTCATGTTTATTAAAATTGAAGGGGTTATATAGTTTTATGCTACTGCTACTCATTTTTATAGATTAGAGCCATGACTGAAAAGGTGCCATCTTTTCATAGTGGTGGAGCTCTCTGGTTTGTTGATCTCACAACTCAGGATACTCTTTTCATTCTTCCACTTCTGACAATATTAACATTCTGGATTAATATAGAGGTAGATGTCTTACTTATTTGCCAACAGATAATTTAAGTTTTCTTATGTTTGGAATCTATTATTCATTTCTATTGTTTTTTCCTTATTGCATTACTAATTTATTATTGGGTTATATTAAGTGTATACTGTTGACACCCTCCAATTCCTCAGTCTGATATGAAAAGTAGTCTACATAATCGACCTTCTGGGATCCAGAAAAAGCTTTTCAGAATTTCGGCTATTGTTGCGATTCCATATCTTGCTGCTTGGCCCACGGTATGTAATCTTTTATCACCCATTAAGCGCATAGCTTTTATTGGTATAAAATCTTTATTGTTCATCTGAAGTGGTAAATTATGGACTGATCTGAAAGACTTCTATCTAGTGGACTTTATGTTTAGGCTCTGTTGTTTGAATACGAATAGGGTTAGGAAAATGGAATTGGTATGTGATGCTACCTAAAAAATCAAAAGTCAAAATGACGAATAAAAGCGTGCCATGTGGCGTCCGGGCGCCGCATCAGCCCATTCCCAGGACCAAATGCCTCAACGACGACAGAGTGACACACGAGGCAAAGG
>JAYMTK010003291.1:0-12454 GCA_036897405.1 Pelargonium myrrhifolium | reverse complement strand
ACTCAAGAGATTGGTGATGAGATCTCCCCATATCCCACCCTTCCCTAAATAGCCTCTCCACCTCACTGCCAACCATTCACCAGATGAGGCAATTCTCATCTTATCTCCCACGCCTCCCCCACCCTATGCACCTCGAAACCCTAGTTTTGCCTCCATTGAACCCCAAAACCCTAACCCTTCTATCCATTCTATGCCTGAAAATAACAGTCATATCAAAGTTTATCACACTCTTCAACTTGAACGGTCTAATTGTAAAAACTGAAGACTCTTGATATTTTACTCAATTTAGTGTTTCTCTTCGAAAACTCATTTTAAATCTACATATTGCTTATCTTAATCATATTAGTGAAATGCTTAGTGATTCCATACCCCTTCTAGCATATATTTTGCATTTTATGATAGGGTAGGAACACTTTTTCCATTTTAGACCACTTTTGATCGATACATTTGCACTGTCTTTTTATTATTATTTATTTTATCAGCAAGTGTACAAACATCGAGTCTCGAAGCTGAGACATCGACATACCAAGTGAAATCAACCTTTTACCCTACTCTTCATGAAGTTGTGCAAATTTTTTAGTTTCTCACTAGTTTTCTTGGTCATCATTTCCGGAGATCTTTAACTTTATCTTGAATTCTCATTTCACTCATTTTTTCTTCAATTTATGATTGACTCACAAGGTTTTGAGTTTTCAAGTGCTGCATTTTTCATTTGAACTTTCTCTAAACCACTATAAGGATCTTTTTCATCCAAACTTCCAATATTCGAAATATGTTTTGTCGACGTTGTCTCTTCACCTTTTTTTTCTCCCTTACTCTTACCACTTATTGGGAATTAGGGCTCAATGCCAAGATCTCTAATGGAATTTTTGATGCAAAAATTATCATTCATCGCAATCCGTACGATGCACAAATGAGATTTTATATAAAACAATTTAAACAAGTAATCAATCGCAAGAACACAACTAATTTACACGGTTTGACAATTTAATTTCCTAGGTATTACACTAGGTTATAATTGATTTCATAATCTTAAATTCACAAATTGCATGAGTATAGATATTGATATGAGAAAATAGGAGTTTCTTGAGTGGATTATGAATGATTTATTCTAATAAACTAATGTAGATCGATTTTTGCTAAAAAAAAATTAGGTTTTCATAATCAAACTTCACAAACTCAACAGTTAGGTTTTTATATCAACCTTCTACAAAATTAGAAACATGAATAGAGATTGGGCTAACTGTTATTTTTAAATCACACAGAAAAGCGTGAATTGTTAAATGAAAATATTAATGAAATACTAATTGTATGGACATTCAATCGATAATCAAGTAAGAAATAAAGACTAACTACTCGCCATGAAAAATGTTTGAAATTGTCATCTAAAAAGCGGGTCAAAGTTTAAGAAATTTATTCATAGTCACCTTTATAAAAGTCTCAATTTATTTACTCAAAACAAAAATCTTGCAAGTTGCCACTGATCAAGCATCTTGTTGAACAAATTTTGGCACCAAAAAGAAAAAGAAAAGAAGTATGAATAAATAAATAAAGAACTTGGATCTTGTTTGGTCGTATTCTTGAAAGCAACTTGATGCACAAAAAGAAGAAAAAGACGGTGGAAATTATAATTCTCTTGTTCAAATCTGAATGTAAATGAGGCCAAAGTTGAGCCTTTCACAGCCATTTTATCTTTGGTGAGCTAGAGAGGTCTCTTTCATGACACAGATAATTATTTATAGATACTATAAGCTAAGAAGTTTCTTTTTTTCACCTTTTACCTTGATGAGTTTCATGCAACACTCTCTGTCTTTAATGAGCCCAAAGAATAGTCACTCTCAACACCAAACCCTCTTGGGCATATCAATGTGACCATCTTCACCATCCAATTCTACATTCAAAGTAAAGATATTTCAAATTGAAAAATGAAACATTCTTTACTATTTTATTTTCAAATTGTGAAATATATATGCGAAAGAGACCCGACTCAATTTTAAGAATGAAAAATTAAACGCACAAATGAATATTCATATTTCAACAGTTCTCCATCTTTCGAACGAAGGTGCTTGTGCATTTATTTGTACACCTAAGTGTTTTCTTTATGTAATAAGTTTTTTGAATTTATTCGGCGAGAATCAAGCTGAAACATGTGTTTTTATCAAAAAGAAATTGGTGGAATCATTTGTACTTGTATTCATAAATAGAGTCAACTATTTGTTTTATAAGCGAATTCTTGTTTTAGTGAGTTAAAGATTTTCACGTCAACACGGGATGATATTCTAAACTTTTAAGTTGGCAATAATCTTCTTACAAGTGTGCTATTCATTTTGCTCATATATTAACATGGATTATGTTTTAAATTTAATCCTCTCTCTCTCTCTCTCTCTCTCTCTCTCTCTCTCTCTCTCTCCCCCTCCCCTTACCATACCCCGAATAAAGCTTCCCATCACACCAATCTGAACATCAAAAAAGTAAGTAAATAATGCTACGATAATACTTATAAGGGAAAAAAAATAAAGCTAAAGTAAGAAAACAAAGTACCATATTCCAAAGAAGAGAAACATGGAAATTTTGTAGAACAATGACATAGTTGATCATTTCTACACTCGATTTATATTGGGAGGTTCTAGACTTGTAGGTATCTATACTTTTAAGGAAAAAAAAAAACAAAAGTTCTCTCATTAGCGATTGTTGATGCATGAAATAGTAGTATATTTAAGTTTCATCAATAAAAAACAAGACCCGTCATTCAACGATGAAGATTTTAAAACTCGAATAAATATTTATCAAGTTCTTGTAACACGTGTACATAGTTCTTGAGGAAAAATAAACTAAAATTATCAACTAAATTTTGAAAAATGAAACATTGCTTGGGGGAACCAAGAAAAATCACTAGATATAAAACAAAGCAAATACACGCTCATTTGGAGCATCTCATCTAGAACCGCGACGCCACTCACTCTCCTTATCATTCACACTTGTATACTTGCTCACTACTCATTTCTAGAAGTCAGACTCATAATCGGGGAAGGACATCACAATCTTGACCCTAAATGCATGCTCACTTTGATGCTCGCTTCTAGAAAACGTTTCCGCACCTATGGGAAGGAGATCCATATTGATCGTGCCCAACCCTATATCATCTCTTATGCACCTCTTTGGTCACATATTTCGATGTACTCATTCAAACAGAGCTTTCAATTAAGGTAGTATTTAGATTAACAATATTGGTTTGAGAATGTGAACGAAGAAATTGAATGAGAATCATGTACTCATTCTTTTTATTTTTCTCATCAACAATTTGATACACCCTTAACATGGATGAAATGTGATTCTCACTCTCATTACCTCACTTTTTTGTCTTACAACTTAAGACTCTTTAAAAATTATAATGTTGTGATCAAATGTTTGATTGAAATTAAATTTATTTTTTGAAAATACAGGAAAAATAAGGGGGAAAGATTTAAAAATTCACAATTTTTGCTTGAATGTCCTATTACAGTAATTGTTATTTTGTAAATTGTCAAGAGAAATACAATTACTGACTCCACTTCACAAAATAATACACACTCATGAACAATTCTAAATATTTCACGAAATAATGTATGCTCATGAGCAATTCAAAACATTTTGATACAAAATATCAACTTTTTATTTTGTTCGGCAATATTTACCAATCTTAAATGACGGTAATTTTTTTTTTTTTTTTTTTGTTAATACTGAACTTTTTCTTGAATAAATAGAATTTTGGAATTCAGTTCCACTATCCTTTTTGAACCTGTTGGAGTTGCAGTCCCATATCCAAAAGCAGAACGCACCTGGGCGTCTTTAAAGCGTAAAGGAACCAATCAACGGCTAGTAAAAGTAAAAGCGAAACGACGCCGTTTGCAGTTTATTACATTACATTACACGACAGTCGTCGTCGTCGTACTTTAAGTGGCGGATTGATTATTAATCAGTAGTGGGTCTGAAAATGTACAAGGACTTCACTTCAGACTTTTTCTCAGAACCCAAACACGAATTTTCCCACATTTTCTAGCTGGTCTCCTCCTTTCTCCCAGATCAAGAATTTTGTTTTGGCTCTTACCTTCCACAATTCTTCTATTAATTTTCCTTCTGGACAGAGACTTTTTCAACTTCTTGTTCACCTACAGCTCAACTTTTAGTCAAACCAATCTCCGACATTAATTCGCGCTCTTCAGCTCGGTTCTTTATCTTCTCCTTTTTAATTTTCTTCTGTGAGTCGGGGAGTTTTCATCTAACCAATCACTCAGAGGAGAGTACAATCTCTGTTTTTTCTTTTAATAATAACTGTGGGCGTGTTTATTGAGATTGTTTTCGGGTGATGCGTCTGCTTATTTTTGGGTATCTTGTCTTTGATTCGCTCTGAAATGTCGGAGTCGGGCAAGCTGCGGCTGGTTCGGTGCCCCAAGTGCCAGAATCTTCTCCCGGAGCTCGCCGATTACTATGTGTATCAGTGTGGTGGTTGTGGAGCTGTTCTTCGAGGTACCCTTTTCTTTTCTTTTTTAGTTTTTCTATTTCCACGCTGTTTGGTTAATGAGAAAAACTTGGTTAGGCCTTTTATCTTCTGGTTCATGATTGTATTGTGCATAGTTGGTGGAGGATCTTGTTTGTCTCTTTAATTTTTCCATTTTGTTTGGTTGCTGATAGGGAAAGTGTAGAAATGTCACGTTTGATCCTTAAACACAAAATATGATACTTTTGGAATGTAACAAGGTTTCTTAAAATGCATTCTCTCAATTAAAAATTATAAGGAAGTGTTTTTGTTTTCCTGAGTTTTAAGAGTGGAGTTCTTGTCCTCTCAATTCACAGCCAAAAATAAACCTCAGGAAACAGATTGCTTATCAGAGAATAATGACGAAGAAAGGGCACCCAAGAATTTGATGGAGGAAGGGCAAGTCAATCCGGGTGACGCTTCGAATGCAGGTGTCAAGTTGAATGCTGGCCATTTGGAAGATGATGATGTTGGATATGCTGAGAGAAATGGAGACCAATCAGAAATGCAGGCTACCAATACTGGTGTAGATACGAATGTCAACAGGGATGAGGTCAGCCATCTAAAGGGAAGAGAACAAGAGGAATCAGTCTCCCAAATTGACTATACAAGTGGGTCTCATAGATCTGGAAAGATGTCCAATTGGCGAACTGGGGAGCGAGGCAAGATGGAGGAACTGCGGAGAAACCCGAGAAGCCACGCTGAAGGGATGAGGTATACCACTTCGAATTATATGGATGAGGGGCCTTCTAATCATGCAAATTCTTCCTACAGTTTTGGGGAACCAGTGTGGACTCGTAATGATCCTGATGGAGTCCAGAGAGTTAAATACCTTGAACAAGATCGAGTTGAGCTTCTGAGGAAGCTGGATGAGCTGAAGGATCAACTTAGTCGGTCTTGTGACGTGGGAGATAAACCAAAAGAAAAGGTTCCTTTAGATAGAAGAATGGTTCCTCCAGTTCCCTATGGTAACTCCGATACTTGGCTTCCAGATGGCTCATTAGGCTCAAATCGAGCTTCAATGCAATTTCTAGGGCCTGATAAACACGTTCCTGGACCTTCATATTTGAATCACTGTCCCGAGCAATTTCCTTGTACCAACAGGCATGAAAGAGCTATGCATAGTTCTAATCATATGCTTGGATATGGAGATCCTTTTGCACCCCAAATGCTCAAGAGAGCTCCACACCAGTTACATGGTCATTACCAACAACAATCATCTCATCCATACTTTTCTGGGCAATATATGGATGCCAACCCTGCTTCATTTGAACCATATCCTCATAACAAAATCTTTCATCAGCCTTTGTGCTCTTGTATTCAGTGCTATAACAAACATCACCAAACTTCATTGCCTGCTCCACTGGCTGCTTTCAGTCATAACAGATTCCCTGACGTGCAAAGTAATTCCATGTTGTGCCATAATGATAACTTCACTGCATTTGGTTCCCATATTCACAACTCTAGGGCCTCCATTCCTCCTCCGTTGACTTCTCGTAACCCACAGATCAATACGAGATGGCCAAGTGATGTTAACTCTGAAATGGATGGTTTTGTTCACTACCGTCCTCAGAGGGTGGTGTTAGCCAGTGGTGGTCGCCGTTGCCGTCCAATAGCTGGTGGTGCTCCATTTATAACATGTAATAATTGTTTTGAACTGCTTCAACTTCCCAAGAAAGTACTGCGAATTGTGAAGAAACAACAAAAAATACAGTGTGGAACGTGTTCGACAGTAATGAATTTCGCTGTTGTCAACAACAAACTTGTTGTTTCTGTTCATGAAGAAACAAGGAAAAGTCCTGTGGAGGTTGATGATTACTCTGATGGGATGGTTAACAACATCACTTCATATTCTCATGACCCTGTCAAACGGACTAATATTACTTTCTCTTCTGATGATTTTGATAATTTCGGTTATGAATTTCAGTCACTAGATAGGGAACCTGCTTCACTGTCAACAGGAAAGGTTTCGAACTCAAGCAAGCCTCATGAGATGCACAGCTTTCATTCTTCATCTCCAAGTACCTCTGAGGATGAAAACAGTCCGGACAGTTTAGTTGCTGCAGGAGAGGGGGGTCACTCTGTTCAGCAGCCAATCAACGCTGCTCGGTCTCCCCCACCCCCTGGCTCACCTCTTCAAGAACATTTTGAGTTTTCTTCTAATAATCATGCTGTGAACCGATTTGGGAAAGGAAACCGCAGTAGTCGCTCTGATCACGAGAAAGTTATGCCAAGCAAGAATGCAACTCGACAGAATTCTCTAAAAGAGGAATCTCTAGCAACTGAAATGGAAGTGTCATTCAATGAGTACTCAAATACTGGCATCTCTCAAGATTCCAGGGACTCGAGCCGAGAGGATGATCGACCTAGAACAAACAAGGGGGGTGAATCATTTTTTACAAATATTATCAAGAAGAGCTTTAGAGATTTCGCTCGATCTAGTCAAACTGGTGAGCATGGCAAGAGTAATGTTTCAGTAAATGGCCATCCCATGTCTGATCGATTGGTTAAGAAGGCTGAAAAGCTGGCTGGACCAATTCAACCTGGGGAATATTGGTAAGTATGCTCTTGCAAACACCAGTGCATTAATTCTAAAATTGTTTTGATTTTATGGATGCTTTTATTTCTGTAATGACCCATGCATGCACATAATCAGATGGTAAAATAATTGGTTTTATGGTATTACAGTATTACTATTTAGTTATTTTGTAAGAAACCCAAGTAAAAAATTGAATATGCTTTCGCAAAACTAGGTCCTGGTTCTATGCTTCCTTCAAGTCGTAGTTAGTCCTGGAACTGAAATGAAGGGTCCCGAAATAATATTTAATGGGACCATCAGATTTGTGCATGAATTTATTAGCTGATTGAATGAGTTTTAGATTACCTTAAACCAATTATTATGGACATATACTGGCTTCAAATTCATCATTTACTTGTAAAGTTTTTTCTTTTTGAACTCTACTTGTAAAGTTGGATCTTTTTAATCCTAGGAAAACTTTCCAATGTTGCTCTTTTTTGCTCAGAACAGAATCACATATGCACTTATCATATCTTACTGTGCTAATGGCTTTGTAATTCTCCAATTGCTTGATCCAGGTATGATTCCCGAGCTGGATTCTGGGGTATCATGGGTGGACCTTGTCTTGGAATAATTCTTGTAAGATTATCTAATTCTGTTATAATATTTGGTGAAGTCAGTCATTGGTGATTGCTCTTATTCCCATCTACATTATTGAAAAATGTCTTCCTTCTGCAGCCATTTATTGAAGAACTCAATTATCCCATTCCAGAGAACTGTGTTGGTGGAACTACCGGTGTTTTTGTAAATGGTAGAGAGCTTCACCAGAAAGATTTGGATTTGCTTGCTAGTCGTGGACTTCCAACTACCAGAGATAGATCTTACATTGTTGAGATTTCTGGGAGGGTCTTAGACGAGGACACTGGTGAAGAATTAGATAGCCTTGGCAGACTTGCACCAACGTAAGTGTCAATGCTTTTATAATCCTGTTTCTCAGTTATTGGAATTGTTTTAAATATAAAATGTTGCTCTATTATTTGTTGTCATATGTTAATATTAGGGATAGAAAATGTTGTTATCAACTTAAATCTATCTAGATGTAAGTTTTTGACTGATCAACCAGATTTAGAACTCATAGATGCATGTATCATTTTGTTTTATATTTTCAGTTTGGTTTGAAATTTTATGGTGAATAGTGTACTAGGATGTTGATAGGGCAATACATTGTGTAATCAATTAAGGACTGGGTTAGATTCTGCATCATGGTAGAGAATAGAGTGTTGAAATGGAAGTAGAACTGAAAACCAAATTTAAGATACAAACCAAGTGAGCAAGATGGGTTTCTCTATCCCTAGATTATAGAAGACTTTACAAGTCACGTCAACAGGGTTATAGAAGATAGTTCCCTACAATGACACATCTGGGGAGGAAACTTTGTACTTGCAGAAGAACAAAAATATGACTTTTAGATGAAGAACTAGTGTGATTTCCATTTCAGGATTTCCTGAATCCATATCAAGTAGTAAGGAAATTAGTATCTCCTATTTGCCTGTTTACATGCAACAGTTCTAGTGTATGACCTTAACAACCAATTATTACTTGAGGAAATCCCATGAAATGTGAATCTTTTGAGCTATATGATGCTTAGCCAAATAGAAGGTTGCAGCTCAAAATGTGTTATTTGTGTTGTTGTATGAAATGTTAGCCAACTCCATCAGAACACGAGTTAAAATGTTTTGACATTTGAAACAGAGTTGAGAAGGTGAAGCATGGATTCGGCATGAAACCCCCCAAAGCAGTGGCCACAGAACGTATTTGAGGAGATGATGAGATTCTTGCCTCGGAAAATTTGATGCCATACCAATTTCAGTGAAAGGAAATAGAGAATACATGCAGAAACAGGGAGTGATAGTATATGATTGGTGTGTTCCTGATGTCTCGTAGCTATTTGTTTGCTAGTTTTTAGTTTTATGTTTGATTTGTTACCAGTGTTGGGAATGTAACTACACTGATTGTGCAAGTAAATTCTGTAATTTTTTACACTTGATATATGCCGGTGCACGGCTATTTAACTGTATATTATATTTTTGTTTCTTCATATCGTATATAGTTCATATCTCTTTTAGAAGCAATCAATGGAATTCATTGCAAGAGTGGTGGCTGATTTGGAGGCCCCAAAACCAAAATCAAAACCAGAAACATTATGTTTGGTGATTGCATTAGATTGGACCATTTGGAAGGCTCGTTGCCCGTTCATCTTTGCTAGTGGTTTTGTCAATATTATACCAAGGTATATTAGTTGACTGATATAAAATTATATCAGTCAGACTAATAAGGTGATGACATTTCATTTAAAATCATGAATTCGGACGGACCGCTCTACTTCCACAAATTCACTTGGGTGGATATAAGTGATTTTAAATGAGTTGTCATCACCTCATTGGTTTTGTTAAGTTGCAACTGATATAACCTTAACCTGACTGTTTGAGGAGGGTTGGATGAGGCGAAGGGTGCGGCTATGGGAGCTAAGGAAGGTGCAAAAAATGGGAAGGAGGCAGGCACGGTGGGGCATAACAACCTGGCTGTTTGAGGAGGGAGTTCCACGGCTTGGAGATCGGATTACTCCAAGTGTTATTTTCTTTTTTAGTTTTTGAATTTTTTTGGTTTTTGTTATGGAGTTTTTGTTTGAACTTTGTTATGGTTTATTTACTTTGTATTTTTGTTTCCAGTTTCTGGCATTAGGATTGATCTGAATAAAATTTTATCTCGTGTCCTGACTGTCTGCGGCCGTAAGATTGCAATCTTCTCTGATAGCTGATTTTGGTTACTTAAATAGAGATAGCTTGTCTTTCGTCTTTATGTATCTATGAACAATGGTTTTTGATTAATGCATTCTACCATTGGATTAAAAAAAATGGTGAAATATGAATTTGAGGCCCAACAAAATGTTTCTTGGCCCACGTCATTTTGGGTCGAGTCAAGCTTAACCCTTTTCACTTCTCAAAAGAATATATGACAATGACAAACTATTATCGCCACATCTCATTTTACCAGATTTTATAATCATATTTTATGAACCCCTAAACTAGAGATTTTTATATAATGATGCTTCCAGAATTGTAACACAATTACACGCCTTTGGTCAATTATGATGAACTCTCTTCGTTGTAAAATGAGTGTCATTCTTTATGTTTTAGGAATTTTGAAAGAGAAGTTAGTTAGTGTGTTATAATTAAGTTTAAATTTTTATAAACATGTCTTCTAACAAACTCGATAGATACTAACTTATCATATAAATGTTCCTGTTAATTCATGTTATAACCAACTTCTTAAGAAGGAGAGATGACACTAATTCTAAACAAAAATGAAAAATAAACATGACATTTATTTTTGGACGGATGGAGTGCACGTGAATTTGCAACAAATCCAAATTATTAGGTCGGTCCGGTCTGGCTAATTTTGAGAACATGTGTGAGACTATACATGATGAGTACTTGAATAAAAAAAGAAGACTAAATTATTTTATGTAAAATGCAGGTCTACGCATATGGGTGTCAACGAAAGAGAAAGAAAGAATAGGATGCTCCACAATTGGTTCAAAGATTCACATTGCCTCTTGCATTATAAAACCATTCTTTTTTTAAATTTTATATGAAACATTCTGGGTATGTTTCAACATCTTATTACAATTTTAATTTTTAAGCTATAAATACAGCTCACTATCTTGTACTAATTATCTATTTGCAATTTATAATTTAGAATAGTTAATTTTATAATTTTGAATATTAAAGTGCAAATGTGGTATAATACAAGATAGTGAACTGTAATTAACCTTATTTTTAATATAAATCATTATCATATTTCCAAATTAAATTTATAACCTTATATGTGCATCCCAATGACAATATGACTAAGGGGTAATTGCATATGCCCCTATGAACTTGTTACTTAAAGTAATATATATATCCCTAAATTTTAATTTCAAGAATTTGAACCCCATGAACATTCCTACACTCATTCCGTTATAACTTTGTTAACTTGAATGATAAAAAAATTAAAATAGCCTTATTAAATCTTCCTCCCTCAAACTCTATTTTTAATAACCTCATTTTCTTCACAGAAATTGCTCCCATATCCGGATTGTTCATAAATTTGTCTCATAAATTTATTATTTCTTTAACCCTTTTTTTTTTTTTTTTGTTTCATTTGGGTTAATTTGTTTCATTTTTGGTGTATCTATTAAAGTTCAGTTTAAAAAAGGATTTCCAAAATATAAATTTTCTTCTTAAAAAAAACTAAAAAGTGATAGTTGTTCTTAATGCTTTCCGCGACTATGCCACTGCTATTATTAAGCTTGAGGATTTAAAATTTTACAATAAAAATTGTAATGGGAACCCATTTCAAATTCAGAGCTATCATAGCTTCATGACATGCATAATTGTAATCCAAACATTGGAGCATATCACCGGCTTTGATCAAGAAGAAGGAGGACAGTAGCATATCTTATTATTTGAATTTATTTTGAAACTTCATATTTCGGTCGCCGGGTAATTTATTTCGGCGCCGGATAATTCATGTTCATCAAATTTCTTCATTTTATTCAATTGTAATAAGAAGGGTAATTTGAGTATTATAATAATTTAACTAATCATGTGCAAGACATGTGATAAACGATAATGATTATCAATTAGATTCAACTTACGGAATGGATGGAAGAAAATTCATGGGGTCAAATTCTTGAAACTAAAGTTTAGGGTAAGTGGCCTGCAATTATCCCTATGACTAAAATACTGAACCTATAATTTTATTTGGCACAAACTCACATACCAAACCTTACAAAGATGCTATTAAATCTCATTTTCCAAGGCTAAAACATGGTTACCTTGAGACAATTACAAATGCAAAAAGACAAATATACTGCATATATGTGTGTATTTTTTAAAATAACTTTACCTAATAAAAAAATAATTGTCTGTCCCATACTGAAATGAATTTAAGAATTCAATACAAGCTGTCACTGGCAAAAAACATTGATTGTAAAACTTCAAGATCCACGGCATGTTCCTCCTTAACAACTGCTGTAATATATTGTAATCAATCATTAAATACAAATACAAAGACATGTGAGAACCATAATTTTGTTTTGTTAGGTGACAACAATTAATAAAATTATATTTTATATGCAATGTGACACACCACCAATATATTGTACTATCAAATTTTGTCTTGCAATAATATTACAAAACAGAGATTAATGAATGAATTGAAATGGAAATCATGCTGAAGATTGATTACGTTTTGCACACAGCAACGATCTGCTATGTCGTCCAATCTTTGGAAAACGAATTAGGTCCTAGAAATAACGTTACATTTTTCTCTTACCTTCTATAAAGTTTTCTCTTTTTTTTTCTCTCGCTCCT
>JAYMTK010003290.1:0-12455 GCA_036897405.1 Pelargonium myrrhifolium | reverse complement strand
TTGATAGTATTAGAAGTCCAAGTGTATTTAAACACTACTAATAGCTTCTATTTAGCCAATGTGGGATTCCCAATGTTAAATTAATCCCATTAAACAACCAAATTAAATGGCTTTCAACTATGAATTTCCACCTTAAAATAATTTAAGTGTCCTACTCTTTTAAGAGTCCTTTAGTTATTAGGACACTACCCTAGGGAAAGAGTAATGACCCTAAAAACCAACATATCTGACTTCACATTCTTTTGATGTGGGATGCCTTAACACTCCCCGCCCAATTAGTATATCAAGTTGCGACAAATTTTACATTCTTCCGATGTGGGATGCTTTAATACTCCCCCTCACGTACAAGCTAGTAGAACCAGCTCTGATACCATGACCATGTTGAGGACCAACTCAGACAAAGTCGGTAGGCCCAAATAGAACCACCTCTATGTGGAATTAATGCCAACCCAAGTTATTAAGTGGAGGGCCCAACTAATATATTAAGTGGCGACAAACTTCAAACTCCTTCGACGTGAGATTTCTTAACGAATATTGAGAAATTTTGAGGTATAATGAACATAATGTTTGCTAAAACCTAGTCACTTCATGGGAACTCCTACAGTTTCAAGGATCAACCTAGGTTTGAGCATATGTATATATCATGTGGAGTAGTGGGGAATTTAGGATATAATGAAAATAAAAAATGATGTTCACTAAAACCTAGTAATTTCATGGGAACTCCAACAGATTCAAAGGTCTAACCGGGTACGAGTACATGCAAAATAGTTTCGGTTTCAAAATCAGATAAAAGACTCAATTTGATTCTTTAACTCTTGTGTTTGGACCCTGAACTTTTTTTCGACCCAAAATAGTTCTCGAACTTTCGTGTTTGTACCCAATTTGGTCCCTAAAAATCGCCAAGAAATATATGGATTTTCGAATTTGGGGATTAAAAAATTGAAACCCTAATTTCATTTTCACAGGTCTTGGTTGGTGGTGGGAGATTTTATACATAACAAACGGTGTCGTTTTGCATTGATGTTGATAAATTTGGATGAACACGACACAAGGTTAAATGAGTTAGATACCCGTTTAATTATTGAACCGTGTTTGTATCCAACTCATTTCATTAAATGATTTTTGTAACTCGTTTATTGACCCACATATGTTAAGATAAAAATGTAAAATTTACAAATATGTCATGTAAACATGATTAAAACCGACAATTTGGACTCGAACTAGCATACAACAAAAATCCGATCGGACCAACTTCCAGACCATATTAGTTAAATTTTGTCTAGTAAAACCTTGGTTTGGGTCGGATGGAACCACACAAAATCGCGCATTTTATGCATGAAAAGCAAAACAAAATCCAGTTTTTAAGATAGACCTTACATTTCGTGCATACGTGCAACATGAATATGTTGCGTAAAAATGACTACAACCAACAATTTGGATTCAAACTTGTAGACAACTAAAATCCGATCGAACCAACTTTTAAATCATGATCGGTTCGAACTTATCTAGTAAAACTTTGGCTAGGATCAGGTGAAATCGCGTATTTTGTTGCCCGAAAAGCAAAACAAGATCCAGTCTTTAAAATAGACATGATATTTCGTGCATACGTGCAACACAAATATTGCACATTAACACACCATGTTTAATAGTCGTGTTGGCGCGTCCTGCTCGGACTCAGATAAACTTTAAACAAAATTCGGGAGAACCCAAAAAGAGCTACAAGCCTTTGGTTCTATAGGTAAAACGTGCGGGTTTGCTCGACTTGACTCGACCCAAAATTGACCCGACTCCACAAAAACACGAATAAGATTTCAGATCCCCACGAGTTCGGATAAAAATGACACCGTTTTGGCTTTGAGTGATAACACACGTGCAAAGCCGTTTTTCGCACGTGCTGACACAAACGTCTCTCTCTCTCACACAGTCTCTGGTTGAGAGAGACAGAGCAAAAAAGCGGAGAGAAACTGAAAAAGATTCAATTTTTTTTTTTCTTCTTCTTCTTCCCCAATTTCGATTCTCAATCCCATCTTCTCGCCACCGAAACGATCTGCAAATACTGCAATTCGATTTCTACAATCGAAATCAGCAAAAATTTCAGAAATTACGCACCGGAATCTGAACCATCTTCTTCGTCAGAAGATTCTAGGGTTTTGCAGGTACCGATTGTGACATGGACGGACCGAGCAACGGAGGCATGTTGTACCACGAGGTACAAGAGTCGAAGCTCTGCGCCGTGCATTGCGTCAACACCGTCCTCCAGGGCCCTTTCTTCTCCGAGTTCGATTTGGCCGCTCTCGCCTCCGATCTCGATCGCAAGGAGCGCCAGATGATGCACCAGGGCGGCGCCTCCGCCGGCGCCGGAGATTTTCTCTCCGAGGAGTCTCACAATGTCTCCTTGGACGGCGATTTCAGCATCCAGGTTCTTCCCCTACATCAAAACCCCCATTTTTACAAATTTTGTTGTTGGTGGATTCTGTATTTTTATGTTTGTTAGTTGAGCTGAAAGTTCTCATTTTGCTGAGTTTTTAGCATAATTAGGGAAAAAAAAGTTTGATTTTTTATTAACTTTGGTTGGTATTTCAATTTTGTGTGTGTCTACTTACATTTAACAAATATAAGTTGTTGTGAAATATCTAATTCATCCATGCATGATGTTGTAATTTACAGTGAGAATTCTTTGGTGTGCGAGCTTAGGGATTGTTTAATTTTGCATGTTTCGGTTTCGGTGATTCTATTATGAACTTGCTCTCTAGTAAGAGTCTCTTTATTTGGTTTAGTCAGAGAACCTACGGATGTGGCATTTAGAAAATCATCAACTGCAATTTGAGTTTAAAAGTAATAAAGAAATTATCAGTAGGGATTTTCTCTAATTCTTACTTGTGTTGCATGTGGAAAGGCTATTTGGATCGGTTGAGCTGGAAGTTCTCATTTTGCTAAGTTTTTAGCACAATTAGGGAAAAAAGTTTGATTTTTTATTCTGTTTTTTATGTTTGGTTTGGTGTCAAGCTTAACTTTGGTTGGCATTTCAATTTTGTGTGTGTCTACTTACATTTAACAAATATAAGTTATTGTGAAATATCTAATTCATCCATGCATGATGTTGCTATTTACAGTAAGAATCCTTTGGTGTGCGAGCGGAGGGATTGTTTCATTTTGCATGTTTCAGTTTTGGTGATTCTATTATGAACTTATGCTCTAGTAAGAGTCTCTTTATTTCGTTTAGCCGCATGTGGAAAATTGTATTTTGCTTTTAGTTTCATAGATTTCCTCAACTTTGACAGAGAACACCTTATTTATCTGCTCGAGGGTTCAAACTATGCACACATCTACTTTATAGAGCCTTCTCTCTATGTTTTAGTTCTTTCGATTCTTGTGGTAAACCATCTTTCCGAAAACTCAATTCTTTATATGTTCATTCGCTCTCAATACTGTTTTTCTTTTGTTGTTTCCTTATTCACATTTGCAAATCATTGATGCAATCTCATCCTTAATGGTATTTAGAAAATCATCAACTGCAATTTGAGTCTAAAAGTAATAAAGAAATTATCAGTAGGGATCGGATGTTTTCTCTAATTCTTACTTGAGTTGCATGTGGAAAGGCTATTTGGCGTGAATGAATATCACACCATGTGGGCATGTGATGTGAAACACTTGTTTTTTTTATACCTGATACTAACTGAAAGTGGTTTGGAAATCTGAACCTTAGCTCGTCATGACCTACGCTTCTATTTACGTTATAGATTCATTTGACACTTTTTTGATCTTCCAATGCATGAGGATGATGCATAATTCTCAGTATTTATGTGAAATTTTACATGTATGTACACAAGTCACAAGTCTATCAATTTAGAGACAGAAGGATATAGATGCAGGCATAAGATTTTGACAGAACTTGATACTGTTTATTCATTTGTACAACTTTATGGGTGTGTCCTTGTTAAATATTCATTTAAATTATACAAATTTAGACTGTAGTACATGGCATGAGTATCATGCCTTGGGTAAGGGGTTTGATTTAGTAAGTTAGATTTAAGGAAGTAGGGATTTGTAGTTTTGATGTCATTTGGACACAAAATATGATAATGCCAGGATAATGTGAGACAGCCATCATAAGTAAGCTCAGGATTCAAATTATTATGTACCCGTTTGGAACTTAAGTCAATTCGGGATTCATCCTACAATATACCTAGGTGGGTAGGTATTCAATTGACAACGTCTTATTCGTAAAAAGCATATCCATACAGTACTTTTTTTAATGGCCAAGATATAATTAGCTAGTTTTTCCCCGTTATCTATCACATAATAATCTACAACTTGTTCGGTAATGGTTTTGAGAGGAGGTCAACCTCTAAGAGTCTTAGCCACATGTTTAATTCCCTTGTTTGTTTCATTACTATATCAGTTTAATTGTGAGAAACACTTCATGCTGTACTCATAAACACATCTTGCAGTGCCCCGTCGAATCGAGGAACTAACTTCGTCGTTTGGAGCCATTCGTTTCACCCATTTTGATTTGTCTCTGCACGTGCATATGATAGTGGTTCTTACCATATATAACTCATTACTATCCTCATTATCCATTGTTGTCCTGCCATTTGCAAAAGCATCTGACTAGTGATGCATACCATTGCATTTGAGGAAAGGAAAACAATTAGCTCAAGGCCTCTTTGTTTTTATATTTTTACCATCATTTCTTGGGCTGCTTTGTGAAATCCTTTTCATTCACTGGGGGAGGAGTTAGGTTTGAGACTTTTGCTGATTAATCTCTATTTAAATCTTAAATGGTTAATTTAAGGAGCCATTGTAATATCAACTCGAAGATAATTTCTGTATGTTGGTTCTTATATCCCATGGATATACAACCATTTGATTGAAATGCTACCACACGATTTCTAGTTTTTTTTTTTTTTCTCGGGTCATTACTTGATGGCAAATCTTTAGCTATAGAATGTATCATGGGATATCTTTGATCAATTTATGAACTTCTACATTTTGTTTCTTTTGTAATTTTTTGTTTATGTTCGGGATTTTCTTTTTGTATCAAGGCAAGACACTCATTCTTTCTTATGCACCCTGACCCTGTTTTCATTATTCTATAGTTTAGTGTCTTATCATGAGTAAGGGATGCACAAATGAACACGAGGAAGCCATTTCTTCAGATTTGTTGTATTTGGTGGTCCGGACTAGGCCTTATCTTCTTATCACTCCGCTTTTATGGACTGTGCACTAACTTCATCATATGACCTGCAATTTATTGTTGGAAATGAGTTCGCGAATAAGAGTGTCAACATTCATCTGATTTTTGCTCCACGGTTTTCTCGCAGGTTTTGCAAAAGGCTTTAGAGGTGTGGGATCTGCAAGTTATTCCCCTAGACTGTCCAGTTGCCGAGCCAGCCCAGATAGACCCCGAGCTCGAAAATGCATTTATCTGCCATTTGCAGGACCATTGGTTCTGCATCAGAAAGGTAAACGGGGAGTGGTATAATTTTGACAGTCTCTATGCAGCCCCACAGCACCTCTCCAAGTTCTATCTCTCGGCTTATCTGGACTCCTTGAAAGGCTTCGGCTGGAGCATTTTCCTCGTCAGAGGAAACTTCCCGAGAGAGTGCCCTATGTCATCCTCCGAAGCGTCCAATGGTTATGGGCAGTGGCTATCCCCAGAAGACGCCGAGAGAATAACAAAGTCCTGCAACTCTACACAGGTCCCTCCTCAGCGAGCCAACACGACCCAACAACAATCTTCCGATCCTCTTCTCTCGCTCGTGGAAGCAGAACTGCTCTCGGACATGGAGGACGAGGACTTGAAGGCCGCAATAGCTGCGAGCCTGATGGATTCAACCCCAGTTGTCCCCAGTCCTCAAGAAGTTGCTCAAGTTAGCGCCTCGCCAGACCAAAACCAAGACATCAAAGACAAAAAGTAGCATGAAAGAAGAAACATTCTTTTAGGTTTTTACCTTTTGTTGTTTACGGGTTTGAGGGACAATGAGTCAACGACTTATGTATTGTCAGGTTAGGTGGTTAAAAAACACGTTCTTGGCAATGAGGTTCGGTTATATTGTGCAGTATACACAGCAAATCTTGATACTTTGTCAAGAGTCTTGTTAAAACAGTTGTAAAAACTTCATTTTCTGAGAAATAACCTTGCAGCTATGCTGTTGGATGATTGACATTTTTTTTTTGGTTTATTTATTTTTTTTTATTTTTATATTCTCAGTTTCTTTTTTTCTTGTTCTAGTTCTTGTTTGAGTTTGTGCTTTAATTTGACAGGTTCCTTTTTGGGTTACCAGAATTGGAGGCCAAGAAATGGAATTTATATATACCAAATATTACTTGAAATGATTGTTTCTGGTAATAACATTTCTCAGTAAAGGAGCTATTTTTAGTATTTTCTCAAACAATTTTTTGTTTGGAGAGTAAAAGCAAATTATTAATGAATTTACTATTTTGGATGAACTAGAAAACAAGGTGGAAAACAAAAAACAATGGGTGGCATGACACTTTTAGGCTGGAAGCTGACTGACACCACCAACCACACCTTTCTATAGACATCCATCATTTTTTTTTTTTAATTTAACAAGTTTTTACTATTTATATTATTTATTTCATGATTTTTTTATGCCACCACCTGAAAAATAAATTAAAAATGTAAAACAAACAAAGAGGGTCTGATAAAATAAGAAAAAGGCTTGCACAGGCACAAGCTCTTGCCTCTTTTTTTTCTGTGGATCATCCCAAAACTAGCCGCCTCAGTCTCTGAGGTTTTTGAGGATCCAAATTTGCTTTTCTGGGAAAATGGGTTCATCAGATCGGTTGTTCAACAGACAAAGAACTGTTCATCAGATCCTTGGAGCTGGTCTTGGTAGGTCATAATTATAAAATTATTTAGTATCCATAAAGAAGCTTTCTTTTTCAGTTCATTTACAGAATTTGGATTATGGAATTGATGTTGATTTAATTGCATTTGATGTATTGGTTTTGACATTTCTGTTCTTTTTTTGCTTCAATTGTGGATTTTGAGCTTGATCCTTTTCAAAAACTGAAATGTTGCTCTTGATTTTTGGTGCAATTCGGATTTTGGGTTTTAGGGATTTATTTCCAGGAACCCTTTGACATTTAGCATAGTTGATACTTGATTGTAACAACCCAGGATTCAAAATCTTTTCTTTTTTGCTTCAGTTGTTGATTTTGAGCTTGACCCTTTTGAAGAACTGAAATGTTGCTCTTGATTTTGGTGGAATTATGGTTTTGGGTTTTAGGGATTCATTTTCAGGAGCTCTTTGTCATTTAGCATAGTTGATACATGATTGTAACAACTCAGGATTCAAAATCTGTTTTTTTTTTTTTTTTGCTTCAATTGTGAATTTTGAGCTTGACCCTATTGAAGAACTGAAATGTTGCTCATACTTGACTGTAACAACCCAGGATTCAAAATATGTTCTTTTTTGCTTCAATTGTGGATTTTGCGCTTGACCGATTTGAAGAACTGAAATGTAGGGTTTTCGCTTTTAGGGATTTACTTGAATCCTTGTATTGTGTTGAACAGTTGCTGATGTGATGCTATGGAGGCAAAAGAATCTGACAGTGGGGATTTTGTTAGTGACTCTGGCTGTTTGGGTCGTCTTTGAGAGATCTGGTTACACTCTCTTGACTCTCGTCTCTAGTGTTCTTCTACTCCTATCCACCATTCTCTTTCTCTGGGCCAAATCTGCAGCAATTCTCAATAGGTAAATATACACACATTACTGATTGATTCACTGTAATTGGATCTTGTTCGGTGTTTCAAGACAAAATGACAATGTTGCAATTCTTGATGATCAATTTTTGGATACACCATTGTTACTTGTTAGTGATTTGCATTCCTTGTTTCTGTTGGAGTTGTGAAAATTTAGTGTCGTGTCATGAAAAATTCTGTTAGTTAGTTATATGCGACTTTTTCAATTCCTTCACTCACATGTCAAGATTTGCGTCTTCTTGGGTTTATTTCATTTGCACACTGCATTTTGCTGAGTTTCTTTAATTTTTTACAAATTGTCCGAGAATTAGAACCGAGCCCTTTGTTAAATAAGTGGATCTTAGGCACGCTATGCTGGTTAACGAAGGTTTTCTATTATCCTAATGGATCCAGTTTTATCTGCTTAGACGGGTAGATGCTGAGTTCGAGTACTCCGAAACTTGATCTTTTATCATAAACCATAGAAACCAGTTTTCTGCAACCTTTCTTTCGGTATGTGATCTATATGTGAATCACGAGTTTGAAGTTTCGGTTACCAGAGTTTCAAATTTTATTGATTGCTTCATGTGACACTACAATGCGTAAACATTTGCTGTTTAAGCACGTTTATTGACACTTTTGTTTATATACATCTCCATCTTGAACAGACCTGCGCCGCCTATACCAGACCTGCATCTATCAGAAGAGCTAGTAAACGAAACAGCAGCTACAATTCGCGCTCACGCCAACGCTTTCCTCTCAGCATCCCAAGATATTGCTCTCGGCAAGAACTCAAGACTGTTCTTCAGAGTAGCTTCGTATCTTTTGCTGATAGCCATTGTTGGTAGTTTCACTGATTTCCTCACTTTAGGCTACACCAGTAAGTTTCAATACACTTAACCAAAACATGTACATTTTTACACGTTCCATAACAAACAATCTTACTCTTCGTCTCCATTTTTTGCAGGCCTTGTTATTGTTCTCACGGTTCCAGCCCTGTACGAGAGATTCGAAGATCATATTGATGGATACATCATCGCGGCGTATAGGAAAATGCAGGAGTTGTATGTGAAATTAGATGTGGAGCATGGGATTGGAAGATGGATTATGGAGAAGAAAAAACTAAGCTAGACTCTCCAGGTTTTAATGGGATCTTTGCTATGATTTTGGGGTGAGAGGTTGAAAAAAAAAAAAAAAAAACTTTGAGAGCTCTCTGTTCTTTTGATCTTTCCAGGGTGGGGATGTACAGGTTTTTCCTGGGAAAAATGTTATTGGAATTATTGTTGTGTATGAGAATGTGAGCGTTTATACCAGTTTTGGCTCGAGCTCTATGGTCAAACTCGAACAAAATTAGTAAAAACCCGAATCAAAAACTACCTTTCTTGGACAAAAATTGCATGAACAATAACAAAGATGTGATGTGCACCCAAATGGTCATGAAGTTTGTTCATGACTTTATGCAGCAAAACCTAAAATGCAGACATGATATGGTTTCTGGTTTGCTTCACAATGTGTGCACAACTATGCTTTTTATCGTATATCTTAGCACTGAACCAAATCTAATATATTCGGAAAAACACTCTTAAGTAGCGTTTGAATTCAAGAATCATCAATCATGTAAACAAAATCATAAATCAAATATGAAGCGCGAAAGAGAACCAATATTAGCAATAAAAGCAGCCTAGAATTGAGAACAGATGCATTCATAAATAGGAAGATTGTGATACCATGATAAAAGAAGGTTCTCGAGGAAAAGAAAAATACACGATGATGCAGCAACTAGTCTTGACCATTTCCAAAACTGCCACGGTTGTCATGTTGCCATCCAAACCCTTGTCCATCACGACCCATATCCCCAGAATAGAACTGGCCTCGTTGAGCTTGGGGTGGTA
Organism: Pelargonium myrrhifolium; assembly: GCA_036897405.1. NCBI lineage: Eukaryota > Viridiplantae > Streptophyta > Magnoliopsida > Geraniales > Geraniaceae > Pelargonium > Pelargonium myrrhifolium. The sequence continues at coordinate 2,852 of JAYMTK010003290.1, read as the reverse complement.
CGGGAGGTGGGTGTTGCAAGGGCTGTGGCGTCATATTCCCCTTTCCATCTCGGGGGTCCACAGCATCCATTCCCTTGTTTGCCAAAGACGGAGGAGGGTTTAGAGGCATACCTTGATAAAATCCTACTTTTCCCTGAGAATCTGGGGTTCCTAGACCTCCAGGTGGAGGTTCAAAGGGCACGCCACCCGCTGGTCCCGTGTTCCATGGCTGAGGATAATTCAAAGCAGTTGCAGGATTATTATGCGGGACGCCCAACAATGACCCTTGTTCCAATCCCATTTCGGGTCCTGAATCCCGCCTTGTCATCTCGTAAGGAGCGCCATAGTAAGGTTGAGCACTACCATCAGTTGGGAAAGGAGGAAAACCGAACGGTGTAGGGACGGGAACAGCGAAATTTGGCTGTTGGAGAGGATGCATTGGTGGGTATTCGGGAAATGGATTATCAGGCAAAACTTCTTGTTGTGAGCCACCTTGTGCATCAAAGCTCTGTTGTTGGAACCGATTCTGACCACCTTGGAGATCTTGTGGGTGACTACCAAACATTTGGGGTGGAACGGGCTGTGTGATTGGTCTTGAGGTTTGTTGCTCAATGTGCTGCTGATGACGGGTTTTATCTTCACGGTCATAAAGCTGAGAATTTGAACCGGGAGAAAGGACCGGCCTTGGTGGAGCTCGGGCAGTGGAATCAGAGGCTGCGGGTTGTCTAACACTCTGAGCCTCTGATTCATATCCATTTTCTTTCTCTGCATTGGGCTGAAGAAGGTCGGCGTGGTTCTCGTGAATATGAGATTCAAATTCGGATCTTTTTAGGAAAGATTTAAGGCAGTGAGGAGCAGCACAAATGAATATCCCCTCCATGATTTTAATTGTCTGAATCTTCTGGATCCGTTCATCACACCTGCATAACATGAAACAAAATGAAAATGAAATAAAAAAACTGGTTCTGATGGATTCTAGCAGAAGAAAAAGACGATCAATTACTTTAATGACGTGAACAGATGAGGAGACAAAGTTTACGTAAACTACCAAACGTTAAAGTAGCATTTAAAGCATAAAATGGCGGATTGGATTAGGAAGACAAACAACTAACTAAACTAAGGTAGTGTTTGGATTAAATTATTTGGAATAAGAATGATATTCCCATTTCAAAGCTATTTTTATGTCGAGAAAGTCATAATCCAAATATGGAGAGTGAGAATCGCATTCCCATTCCCATTCCTGAACGAAAATTCTAATCCAAACGATACCTACATCATAGTATCTCGCAATGTGATAAAACAACCAAAAAAAAAAGCATTTGCATTCTACAAGAAGCATATTGATTCTTACAGGTAGCAGATTGAATCGCTCCTCGCACAATCGAGACAGAAGGCATGCTCACAAGGGCTCTGCAAGAACAGCAATTTATAACATTACGAAGGACTCGTCGAACTCTTAAAGGCAACAGTATGTTTAGCGACTCAGCAGAAAACAGAATAAACCACACAAAGCAAAGTGATGTACGCATAGACTTTAACAAAGTGGTAGACAAAAACCAAGGACTCAATGATGCAAGTTTCTGTTTCTTGTCCCACCCAAGATTACTTCATAGTCAAACCAAGCGATAACAGGAACATCGACAACAAAAGAAAATCCAAAGAACATTAAGACACAAGATTGACATGCAGCAATGGTGGTGTTAAGTAGGTACCAATCGTCCATAAATCGCAATCGGAAAGTCACAACGAACGCAAAAATGGACTCGTTCTCCAAGTTGACGGCGGGACCTGCGACCAACACTCTTGACCAGGGAAGTAGCAGTTGCTCCACCGATGCCATTAGCCACCGGAAGATCAGCAAGGACAAGGTGGTCAGGGCATGCAACCGTCACGGTCTCCGCAAGCGAGGACTTTGCCCCACCACCGCCACCTTCTGAGGATGACCCCTTGATAAGCCGAATCTGAAGCATCTCTCTCACCCTTCCGTTTCCTTAGTATCCACAGTACACTTCACTCTTGCACCCACCAGACAAGACAAGCTTCGATTCACTTCTCCAGGCTCAAATAGACAATGGTATTAATTCATTGCACCTCCTACAGAAAGAAGTTAGGATTCCTAAGAACACAAAGCAAAACATAAACAAAAGCTACACCATTCACAGCTCAAAACACAGACTAAAGCTGGTTTCTGTTAAATTGTAACCACTCTGCCTCACGTGCAAGTCTCACATCTCTCTTTTTCCGTGGACTCCACACATGCATAATCAAGGGCCTTTTCAAATCAACACTCCTTACACGTGTAGGCATTTTCCTGATATACGTCTGGGCCACTACATTCATGTACTTTTGCATGAGTAAGTTACACAATTGGCCAATGCCCGGATCAAAACCAACTACGATACTATGCTAAATTTAAAATAAGCTCTAAATTATAGTATTTTCATCACTTTTGCTTACACAAACACTATCAATTTGAAATCAATTTTACAATCTGCAATGCTCCAAATTTGGTAAATGAAGCATATCAACCAACAGATGCAACAAAATAGGTGCTGATTCAGTGATTCCCAAAAAGAAACAGTAGTTCATAGGTGAAATTTTTATGCAAACTGAAAGAACCCAGAAATTGAAAACTGCTACCCATTGACAGTTTACACAAGAACATTCAGATTTGGTGCTCATAACATTGTCTGCTGCACAGAATCACACGGCTCTCATTGAACCAAATCAATTTCTAAACAAACCCTAAATATCCAACTATCATTAGAACTAACAATCCTTAATGAAGAAAACACGATTACCAAAAGTGATGAACCCGAAGTTGTCAATTTCGTGCTCCTCGTGATGATCTTCAACAGCTCCGAGCTCTATGT
>JAYMTK010003289.1:0-12458 GCA_036897405.1 Pelargonium myrrhifolium | reverse complement strand
GGCCGCAACCAAACGGAGAAAAACGGTTGTACAAGAAAAGGAAAAGGAAGGAAAGAGCGGGAAGGGGAAGGATGGGACAAGTAAAGACTCTCCGGCGGCAAGAGCCGCCGGAGAGAGAGAGCAGCGCACAAGAAGAAAAAGAAAGGGTGCTTTGAGTTTAGGGTAGCTTGAGAGAAAGAGCGCGGAAGTCTTTTAAGTATTTACATCTTCTGTGTCATGAGCATAGGATGTTTGGAGTGAATTTATATTATTTTGCTATCTTTTTATTAGGATATTAACATAAGTTTGAATGTATTTATTTATATTACTGTATGCAATCAGATTTTTTCTTTGTATGCACAAAATGAGCGGAGTCCGTCTGATCAAACAAAACATTTGGTTAAAATCAACTAATCGAATGCCTTCTACTAATAATTCCCTCACAAGTATCCATGTTCCACGAGGGGATAATTTTTTACTTGATAATTTTTCCTCACTTACTCTCCCTTTTTTTTCTTAAATATTTTATCTCTACTCGTCCAATTTGATCGTTGGAGGTAACCCACGGATAATACTCTCTCGATGACCATTTTTGTGCGAGTATATATGTAACAATAAGATAATACTCATTTTCAAAACTAAAAATATTGGTTTCTCCTCAATTCGAACCCACAAAGTGGTCTTAATTTTTCAGTACCACCAAGTCATCTCCTTAACAACAATTCAAGCCATCATTTGTGCAAATTGAAAGTTACATTTTTGGCTACATTGAAGCAAAGATTCATAAAGTTGATAATTAATCTCTATGTGTAGGCACATAAAACAGCAAGATTCACTCAGATATTCAAAATTGGGACATTTTTTTTTTTTTGATGGTAAATTGGGACATTTCTTGAGGAATAAGGTCCTTCATGTGATGTATACAGATCATATACCCAATATACTACTCAAAGTGGTCCAAAAAATGGTCATGACAAGCAATTTTTTTTTTTTCTTTAGTACATCTTTGAAATGAAGCAAATTAATGTGTGTATTAGGCATGTAACTAAGACATTAGCGTTCCAAATACATAAAATTCTCACTCTATGATATGGTTGCTTACATAAAATCATATTGGAACCTTTAAAAAAAAAATACTCTATGGACTCAATTCAATTGCTTTTTCCACAAATAGTTCAAAACCATGTAGAATCATGAAATTTTTCCTGGTTTTTCAAGTCAAAATGGGATGGGAAGAAAATGCTTCTCCTTCAAACCAACATAATCATGTGTTAGATTCTAAATAATAGTTTTTGCCTACACACGTACTCCACAATCATGTGAAGATTCATGTGTTAAACTAGTTTTACTAATACGTCATACAATGTTTTGGTTCACATATATTGTATGCATGTAATGAAATAAAATGGACGGTAGCTAGTTAGACCTATTCAATTATTAAACAAAGGATTATTGCATAAATAAGTATACGCCCCAAAACACATAATTTCCACACTTAATTATTCTGTTTTTCTTAAAATTGTAAAATCAGGGTTTTAATGGAAAGCACCAACGTTACTATCATCACTCATGAAATGACCATTTTTCTTTACATTTCATCTCAAATGTTCAAGCAGATGTCATTAAGTATTCATATCATAAAAGCTAAGTTTGATCAATAAAAATGAGGCAACCGAATAAAATTTGATTGTCGTGTCATCAAATAATTCAATCGATTATAACATCCGTATTTAATCAATAGATCAATTCAAATTCTTATTATTAAAATATGATCGTAAATATAGGTGCACATAGACTAACTAGTACACTCACGTAACGTGTCAACTGATGCGGCTATATGACAATATACTAGTATATGTATACTTTCTATGCATCCATATTGCCGGAGCCAGTCTTAGAAGATGGAGGGCCAGAACTCAACTGTTTGGAGAAATCGTTCACCAGTCAACCAATGAATTAATCAAAAATATACTTTTAACAGTTTTATAATGTTACTTGCAGAGTTAGAGTGGTTCACTGTCTATCACGGCCCACTCCTTGCTTCCCCAATTGTATACATCAACTTATATACAATAATAACTTATTAGCTAAAAATAGTGAATTCAAATCTTGGTGTGTCAAAAGTATGAGAAGACATTACAAAAACAAGTCATAGAGTTCACGTTCACATTCATACAATAGTGCACAAAAATAGGTAGAGTCCACTTTATCACACCCAAAAAAAGAAGTTAAAAACGCACTTGTTATGCTTTGCAATTGCTTATTTAGTGCCAACCCACCTTCCTTTCTCTTCCCATCTTCAAGCCATTTTTGAAAACCCAAAAAAAAAACCCAAAAACAAAAAAAAAAAAAAAAAAAAAAAAAAAAAAAAAAAATGGCCTTCACAACCAACAATCACAAACCCAAAAATAATAATAAGCTCAATTTTCTTCCCAATGCCCAATCCATGAGTCTCTGCTCAATCCTTCGCTTCATTGTTCTCTTCACCGTCTCGGCTCTCTTTGTCCTCCACATCTCCACTCCTTCTCTCTGCACCACCTTCACTTCGCGTGGACGTCACGCGCCGGCGACCAATCAGTCTTGGTCCGGCGATCTCCGGTCGGCTGTTTTCGCCTGGAACCGCCTGCAGTTCGCGGACGACGCGCCTCCGCCGATTCGTCTGAGGATCGCGGTTTTCTCCCGGAAATGGCCCGTCGGTGCCGCCCCCGGCGGCATGGAGCGTCATGCCTACACGCTCCACACCGCTCTGGCTCGCCGCGGCCATGAAGTCCACGTGTTCACATCACCTCCGGTGACAAATGGTACGCTTTCGATGTGTTCATATTTTCTAAACCATGGAGTTTCAGAGTGAGCACGCAGTTTAACAGTTGACACATTTAAACCGTTTGACTACAATTTAACTAATTTTCATTTGATTTCTCGTTCATGTAATATATGCTAACCAATTGTGTCACTCCCATGAATAATGTGTTCATATATTTGAGTAACAAGATTTTATAGATTTGGTTATTCATGTTGTTGTGGTTGCGTCGTGTTGAATTGTGTGTTTTAAACTAACACGTCATTTTTTGCGTACCACACTTCAACATGCTTGGCATAGTACTCCTTAGCATGATTAAATAACACAAATTTTACTTGTTAACATAGGTATATAAGTTAATTAGTCGGAGTATTTTATACTTAGTGCACACAATATCATGTGTCGACAATTGTGGTTTGAATTTGTTTCATGCTTTCCGACCATCCCACTAGTAACGTCACATGAGATATGTGCACAACACCCTTTCATATAATAACTCCTTAGTGCGTGTTGGGCATGTGACACAACAAAATTAATTTTTCATGCAAGTACAACACAATTATTAAACATGTATTTCAGATATTAATAAAAATGTTACGACCATTTGGGAGGCTCTTAGATGGGTAGGGGACCAAGGCCGGAAAAGTTTGTTTGTCGAATTTGATTCAAGCAAAGTAATTCATTATTGAAGATCGGAGAGATCTTTGTCTACTCGGTCTTTTAATATATGTTTCGAGTTTATTAGTAGGCCTGGAAATTGTGTGGCTCGTAGTCGAGCCAAGTAATTTATTATTGAAGACCAGAGAAATCTTTGCCTACTCAGTTTTTTTAAGTATATGTTTCGAGTTTATTAGTAGGCCCGAAAACCGTGCAGCTTATAGTCGTGCTAGGACTTCTTGCTCCAAACATGTATATTTCCTTTCATCAATCTATTTTATTATATTATGTTCTCTATCTTCGCAAGTGTATTTAAATAGGGTAAAATGTATATCAATTGACTGATATAAAGTTATATCAGTTGCAATTTAACAAACTAATAAAGTGATGACACCTCATTTAAAATCACTTATATCCACCCAAATTAATTTGTGAGAGCGGAGCAACCCGTCCGGATCCATAATTTTAAATCAGGTGTCATCACTTTATTTGTGCAACTGATATAACTTTATATCAGTCAACTAATATACATTAAATCCTTTAAATATTAATCTACATTACTATTTTCTGATTTCTCGTCACTTTATAAATTTCTCTTTTCAGTTTCCGATATAGTTCCAACGAACAATGATTCGCCAATTTCGTCTCCGCAAATTCACTGGCACGACGGCGAGCCCGGCCGGTGGCTCAACAACAAAGCGTGGGACCAATTCTCCGGCGAGAACCAGCGCCGGCCGTTCGACGTCGTCCACTCCGAGAGCGTGGCGCTCCCTCATTGGCTGGCGCGTGACCTCCCCAACCTCGCCGCCACGTGGCACGGAATCGCTCTCGAGAGCCTCCAATCGGACATCTACCAGGACCTCGCTCGCCGGCCCGGCGAGCCCATACCGGAAAGCTTCAACGTCACCGTCAAATCGGTGATCCCCAAAGTCCTCAACGAGATCAGATTCTTCCAAAGCTATAGGCACCACGTGGCGATCAGTGATAGCTGCGGAGAGATGCTGCGTGACGTGTACCAAATCCCGAATCGGCGCGTCCACGTCATCGTCAACGGCGTGGACGGTCAAGATTTTGGGGTGGATTCCACGTCGGGTCGCGATTTTCGAGCCAAAATCGGGATCCCGAAAGATGCGAGATTAGTGCTCGGCGTGGCGGGAAGGCTGGTGAAGGATAAAGGACATCCTCTCCTCCACCAGGCCTTCTCAGAGCTGATCCGGACCCACCACGATGTCTATCTAATCGTAGCTGGGTCCGGACCGTGGGAGAACCGGTACAAAGACCTGGGTCCCCAGGTTTCAGTGGTGGGGTCAATGAGCCCGATTGAGCTGAGAGGATTCTACAATGCTATAGACATATTTGTGAACCCGACCCTGAGGCCGCAGGGTTTGGACCTAACGTTGATGGAGGCGATGATGAGCGGAAAGCCAGTAATGGCGTCGAGGTTTCCAAGTGTGAAAGGAACTATTGTCGTGGACGATGAGTTTGGGTTCATGTTTTCGCCGAATGTGGAGTCGTTGCTGGAGGCGCTAGAGGTTGTGGTAGAGGAAGGTGCGAGTAGGCTTGCGGAGAGAGGGCATGCGTGTAAAGATTATGCAGATAAAATGTTTACGGCGCGAAAGATGGCATTGGCGTACGAAAGATTGTTTCTCTGCATTACGAACCAAACATATTGTTCATATCCTTGATATATCGTAAGTGACTAGAGATGCCAAATCGATTTTTGGATAGGATTCAATTTTACAAGTAAAATGTATGGGTCTACTCGACTTGACCAACAATTTCCCTTGTTCGACCCAGGCCAAAATTTGTCGGACCCATTTCATGAAACCCAAGCCTTCATGAATGTTGGGTTTTAATTTGGGTGCTTGGGAATTCAGATTCAAACAGTATGCTATAGTGACTACACTCTAAATAGTTTGATTCATATTTTTTCTCACATTCAAATTCGTGAACACAAAGATTATTGTATTGATGGTCCCTTCAAAGCAATGGTTTATGTATATGAGAAATTCATTTATACAAGAAGAAAATTTATAATTTGCTTGGGAAATTCAAATGTGTTTGAGATTGTTGCGAATACATGCATGCTGCGTGTTAACGGAGATGATTTAATCAATGTAAAAATTTTCAATTATCTATGTCTAGATGATAACATATAAATTACGTGCACTTGCTTATATGGGTCAGTTTTTATCTCCCATTATTGAAGAAAATCTGAAGTGACCTGTGATGAAAAGACCATTTGGTAAAAATAATAAATAATTACCAACATTCCTTTACAACACTTGCTACTACAAACAAAACCAAATTACCTCTCCCCCTAAACCTAGAAAACTACAATTACACCTACAAACAAAAGACTCAAAACTACTCAATACAACGTTTGTGTAGAAATGCGGTTCTTCTCAAAATGCTCATAAGCATGCCTAGTTCTCAAAAACAAGAGCACACTTGAAGCCAAACCCACCACAGATATGCAACCCCACCACACAAACGTTAGGAAATAGCAACTCCTCCCCATACACACCACCGAATCTCCGGTCGAAGATCTTCCCATAACGGCGTTTGCGTCGTACACCATCGCGGCCAAAACCCCGTAAACGAGGGACCCGATTGGGATGTTTGTGATCAAAATGTTGTGGTTCACTCCCACGCTATTGGGTCCGAAAAGCTCGGAGGTTATGGAGACCGCGGCCGCGAATATGAAGCCCGAGCTCAGCCCTATCAGGGCTGTGCCCGCGTGGAGTGCCAGGCCGCTTCCTGAGGCGGCCAGCAGGAAAAAGGCTATTGGAGTGGGTATGAGTGCTAGTGTCAGCCATCCTGTCCTCGCAAAGTAGACTTTCCTGCAAAAACGTATATTTTATATATAAAAAGTCTGAGTGCATGTTCTTTATGTGTACAAAGAGAATAGACATGTCATAAACTAATAATAAAAAGTATATGTTATTAAACAGGCGATTACATGTCGTGCACTAACAATAGACGCGTGCAAGTTGCATACAAGTACATGAAGACAAAATCCTATGAAAAGATGATTGCATAAAAAAACTATCATAATGTTTCATAAACTATCAAGATCTAACCAATTTTTTAAAACAATATACATTGTACACAAGTGTCTGCGTTTGGAAAATTTGAAAACTAAACCTCAACAGTCGAATTTGTATTATTTTTAATGAAATTTTTTTACACTTTTCAAAGTGTTAAAAACTTAGCCTTGAAAGACGATTTTGGACCCCTTTAAAATGAAATAAAACGTTTACACTTTTCAGAAACTATGGTTCATTCTTCTGGTCGAACCCCAAAACTAAAAATATTGAAATTGGCTAACAAAGATGCATTTTTCTCTACAAATCAAGCCACCAATTGGTCTCTCAAAAAATCAACATGATGTCAAGACAAAAATCACCAAGAATCTCTTTCAAAAAGTTGCATAATCAACACAAGAACAACCACAATCAAAGACTAGAACACAAAAACTATATGACATATAAATCAACTCCAATGCAATGCTATATCTGATATGATCAAATGTTGAGCATAAACAACAAGTAACGTACCCGCGAATATAGTCCGGAACTGCAGAGAGCAAGCGCCCGAAGAACGAGAACGAAGAATACAGAGTAATGAGAGTCGAAGTCTCCGAAGTCTCGTCAAGAGACTGCGCAATCTGTCCGAGATTATTACTATACACAAGCCCAATAGTGCCTCCACAAAAATACGCAAAGAAGTAGAGCCAAAAATCCAACCTACGAACAAGAACCGAAGCCGGATGCTCCTCCCCGAGCACCGCCAACTGGTCCTTCCCAATGATCATCGTCTCACAACATCCTTCGCTCCCACTCCTCACAAACGACGCCTTCCTACTCACAGGCGACGCATTCCCATTCCCATTCCCATTCCCGTTCTCATATCCACTCAAGAGCGCTTGATTAAGCCCCAATGACGATCCATTTTCTTGATCCCGACCAAGGACAAGCTCCTTGTGAAGCTCAAGATCATCAATATCCACCAAAAGAAAAGACGAGCCTCGGAGGGTAAAGCTGGAATGGATTGTGCGTTTGAACCAGTCTCGGGCATAAACCATCCCGGGGACTAGTAAGGGGACTACGAGCAAGAAGAGAGCTCCGCTGAGGAGGAGGATGGCGGTTTTTGCGTCTGAGGCTGTGGATCCAAGGAGGAGGAGGTACATCCCGGTGAGGACAGCGATGAAATTGAGGATGAGGAAAATGAGGGAGTCGCGGCCAACAGCTTGAGGGGAGAGAGGGTCGAGGGAGGGTTGGCGAAGGATTGGGACGAGAGCTAGAATGGAGACAATGACGGGAATGATAGCGTTGAGGAAGAGGTAGATGGAGCTTGATTCGGGGTTGATTGCGTTGGCTGCGAGCGCGTAGAGAGCTGCGCTAACGCCATTGAAGCTCACGGTGAGGGATATGGCGAGGGGACGGTTTATGGGGAAGTTTCGGATGCAGAGGACGAAGCAGACGGTGTTGAACCAGCATATGCTGCAACCAGATAATAAACAGAGGAGAAACACCTGTATTTATATATATGCCACAACATTCATAGAAGAATATCAGAATTCGAAGAGCATCAACGAGTACTACGCTAGCGTTTTGGGTTAGAACTTTTGTTCAAGAACGAGAATCAAGAATCAGAATAGAACCCAGATCGATTCTCATGGTTCATATTTCTATTAAGACTTTTTCTTCGTGAGAACTTCTAGTTTTCAAGTTTTTAGTTCAAAGAAACCGGTGAAAATCTAAGTAGACAAAGCAAATCCGAAAAAACTTGATTGATTTTTCAGAAAAGAATAAGTTTAATCTCTAAGAATTCTTACGAAAAGTTTACAACGCGACGCAAAATATTGAACCACACGAATTGTATAAAATATTGTCTATCTGAACTCAAACAAACGGTCTCAGAATCGATACAAAACTTCGAGTTAAACATCTTAAGGCACCTAAAATATTTGTAGTAAAAGTTTCAACATTTGGCATCATTTTCAGTCACACAAACTTATTTTAATTTATTTAATTTAATTATAAGTTATAACCATATGGTCGACAGAAAAACAAAGCATATTACTATTAAATGTATTTTGTATAAAGTTGAGTCAGTTCATGTAGTACTAAAAAGGGACAATTCTAGGGTTCCACGTGTCAAAACATGGGTCCCGCTGGTCTATTTTTAGAAAATTGACGGTCTAGGTGGAGTTTCTAACGTATTAGTGAAAGTGACGTGTTCGATGCTCATATCTCCATAACTACTACAGATTCTAGTGACGTAATCGTTTACGACAGTTACGGTGTGGGACCCACCCCGTCAATTAACCTAGCGACGTGGCACCATATTATCCACGCATAAGCTTCGTTACAGTCTCACTCGCAGATTTATTTACACGAAATAAATAAAATAATACCCAGAAGCGATAAATAATGAAAGGCTGCTAACTAATACAAATAATTTTTTAAATAAATAAATCTATATTTCGGTAAAACTAGAGATTTTTCATATTTGGATTTGAGTCGAATTTTGTACGTAGAATGTGTGATTTTTTCCGATCCGTCTCATATGTTGCCGGGATTATTTTACGGTTCCGAAACAAGTAAAAGATGTGGGTCGAGTGGAGTGCTCGACTTCTTACCTGCAATGTCTGCTTTACACAAAATAAATCAAATCAATTCTCGAGTCAAGTGGGACATATTCGACTTGACTCCGCACAATTTGCTCTAAATTTATGTAACTTGCACCAATCCACAAACTTGTAACTAGAGCTGACAAAATGAATTCGTACCTACGGGTACCCACAATCCAACCCGAACATAATCATGTTCGGGTCTGATTTTTTGGACAAAAAAAAATCAAGTCGAGTTAGAATCAGGTCATCATGCAAAATTTTAGGACCAAGTATACCAGCAAAAATCATAATTTTATACCTAACACTCAATTTGACTATAACCCAACCAATGCGAAGTCCCTATATAGTCGGATTTGAAGTTTAGATTTTTCTACGTGAATTAGACTCGGCCCTACTTTTTACCCCCTCTACTTGAACCTAATTAAAAACCTGAATCCGCAACTCTACTTCAAATACATGCATACGTGGAAGAGCAAGACTCATCACTTAAACAAAACATAAAAGTCATCTAATTATTAATTACTAACTATTATTGGTTAATAAATTTAACTTATTTTTTTGACAAAAACATTGAATTTAAAATTAATAAAAAAACAAACAAATGGTTATTCAGAGAAGAAAAAAAATATCAAAAGGCAAATACAGTGAAGAATCTCAAAACTCAAAAGCTAGAAATGATTACCCAAAAAGCTGAAATGAATCTCCATGAACTAAAAAAAAAAATAAGATCCAAAAAATACTAAGAATCAATCTAAAAAAAACTCAATAAATAAACAAATAACAGTGAAGAAACAGATTACCAGAAAATAAGGCAAAGCGATGATGTTGTTAATCACAAGCCATTGAAGCCCATATCCGACGAACCCCATAAACGCCGCGATGAACAGAACGATCCACAACGGAAAATACATCAGAGCGAGCCCCGACGACCAACCAAACACCTTGCCGAGATCGGAGGCGACGGCGAGGTAATTGAGCTGAACCTGAGAAATCCCCAAAACCGTCTTCAAGCTCGACGAATAGGCCGAGAAATCGAAATTGGTACCTGTAAATGCCTGAATCCATATCGTCGCCACCAGAATCATCCATTTGCGAGACTGTCCGGCCATGAAAATCGAGATCGCCGGTGGGAATTTCCTATCCTCCGCCTCTGATTTGGCTCTCCGCGACGGCTCTGTGTCGCTGATTTTGAGCTTTACGGAGTCGGATATGTGATGGTCTCTACGTGGCCTCATATATATATTGCGATTGGTTATTACAGTTTTATGAGTTTTTTTTTTACTGTGTGTGGTTTTGTGAAAAAAATTTACAATTTTTTGTTTGGTAGATGTAATTAATGGGAAAAGGACAAAATAGTGAAGACTGGAAATCAGCATGTGATAGCAGGAAGCCATCACAGGAAATGAAATAACATGATACTTCTGTTTCAAAATAAGTTTCGTTTACCCGACAGGGGTGACGTAATTGGCTAACACAGGTTGCGTGAGTGGGAAGAGATCTCGGTTTCGATCCTCACTCACGCACTTTTGGTAAGAAGTGAAATCTTTAACCTGTGACCAAACCTCGAATGAGAATTAGTCTTGTGTGGTTAAACGGTTTAAAGGTGTCAACCGTCAAAGTGCGGGCCCACTCTGGAACCCCGTGGTTTAAACCGGATAAAAATAAGTGTGGTTTTAAAGTTTTTTACAAATATTTAAAATATATATTAAATGACTTTTTTACCCTTTGATAAAGACACGCCATTGTTAGTACATTACTTGTATCATATCATCTTTCATATGAGATAAAAAAATAAAATAATGAATACATGATATTATAGGAAGCTTATGTGTATATGTTTGTTAAAAGTAGAAACTGACACTTAGTTTGAAACAAAAATTAGACTTTAGGATGACACTTATTTTGAAACGGAGGTAGTACACAACTGCACATATTTGTGCTCGACTTGTCGGACCTGTTCTCATGTCCCGCGCTCCGCTCCTCGACAGTTCGACTTTAGGCCCTGATTATCACATGACTCATCGCAGTCCTCCACTTCATCGAGAATCAAGCTTGGTTGTCCGACCCAGCCCGGACTTCACTCTCACTAGAGTATTTTTGGTTGTCATTTCTTCATTAATGATATTGTTGTTTCTCATGCTTCTTTGAAAAATATCAATTTCATTTATTTAATATCATTACTCTTGTTTAATAACTTTTTCTTTCTTAGGTGCATACAGTGACTATTGTCTCCATCTTGGAATATGTATTATCTATTTTATTCATGTACCATGAATCTTATTTTGCTGATAAAAATAAATAAAAAAACTACAAAAACAAACATTATTATTTTCACATGCATAATAATGTAAGCAAATTATAACTCTAGGTGTTCCGAATAAAATTTGCACTACCTCGAGTTTGAGTGAGTTCGATTTTGAGTGTTCCTTGTCCATTTGTTTATTGGATCATGCAAGTTTGCATGAGTTTATACAACTTGCTCATAAAATCTGCCCTGTAACTCAAAACTTGCAATTTAAAATAATACGTGAACTGAATCTTTTTACGGGTAAAATGTATATCAGTTGATTGATATAAAGTTATATCAGTTGTAACTTAACAAAGTCAATGAGGTGATGACACCTCATTTAAAATCACTTATACCCACCCAAGTGAATTTGGGGGAGCGGAGCGACCCGTCCGGATCCATGATTTTAAATGAGATGTCACCTTCTTATTAGTGCAACTGACATAGTTTTATATCAGTCAACTGATATACATTAAACCCATTTTTTTTTAAAAAGAATCTAGAAAACCTGACCCAAGTCCCAACACCCACCAAGGGTGTAAAAGGGAAACATAACTTTAACTTGTTCATCCTTAATTTTCATGATAAATGAAAAGTGAATTACTATCTTTGTTTATTTGTTAAGGTCATTTTCTTAAATTTGTTTGAACCCAAAATCATTTGAGAAGCTTCAAGTATTAGTTATTAGAAGATGAAGGAGACTTGGGTTATGGTTTTTGCACAAAGGTGGCACACTGTTGGTAAAAAAAATTGGGTTTGTGTTTGAGAAACCGTATTAAGCGTGTGAGTAAGTTTTTTACAAAATTGTTGACACCTGCCAAATGGGTGGTTGGACTTGGGAGAGCCTTAACAACGAAAGTTAAGGTTCAATTAGTTTTTGGAAAATATGTTTCTTAGAGTTGTGATTTGTCTGCATCTTTCTACTAAAAAAAAACATATCTTAAATTTTTTTAAATATATATCTATATATTTGATACAGAAATGTGCCAAAATCCTTTTTTGCGACGGTCCCGGAATATGTACAAGAGTCCTAGTGTTCAAGAGAGAGGTTTCGCCTCCACCAAGAATGTGTTGAGTGAGGATCGATCCTGATA
>JAYMTK010003288.1:0-12461 GCA_036897405.1 Pelargonium myrrhifolium | reverse complement strand
ACATAAATGAGAGCAAAGTCGGGATAAATATAAGATAAATATGGGTTAAAACCGATGATAAATGTATGCATAAAATGCAAGTATCACTAGCCGAATGTAATCGCCGCCCAACCAGACTACGTTTTTCCACCTAAACCTGCGCCGCCACATCTCCTTCCCCAACGTTGGAGTGGTACAAAACCATACCCACTTCGATTCCAAACAACCACCAAACCCCATACCGTCAACACCCAAATCCGCCATCACCACCACTATTTGTATCGGCCGAAAACCCAGACATTGATTTGCTTCCGTCAACAATCACTGTCACCAAAACCGTAACCACCCCTCAGTCACCACCACACGGTTACAACCCCATCCAGATCCAACTCGTCACCAGCCACACTGCCGCCGCCTTAAACCGCCGCAGAAAGAACAAAAACCCTAATTTTCAAACCTTATGTTACTTTCTCTATCTTCCTCAAACCTAAACGTTTTGTATAAAAATTAGTTTGTTTCCTTTTAAACTTTACTAAAAGAATAAAAGGAGTTAATTTCTGAAATATTTAGTACGATACACGTCCTTAATCCTTATTATTTTTTGGTTCTCTTTGCCAACGAGTTTAGCTCTGCTCTATAAAAGAAATTGGTTTTGGTTCTAAATCTAACCGGATCATTTGAGAACCGGGCGGTTATCTATCCGGTCCAATTTTTAAAACATTGGTTTAAAAGCCCACTTGGAGAACTCCTCTCGTTGCACTGTTTAAAGTCTGTAAAATAGATCAGACGACTCGACTCAACTCATTCCGAGACCAGGTCCGAGATGGAGAGCTTATACAAAGACCCGAATTCGAAAACCATTAGCCCAGACGACCCACAGCTTGATCTCTACACCATTCCAAGCCATTCCAGTAAGTCTCGCTCGCTCGCTCCTTTCTAAACCCCAATCTCTCTTTGTTTCCTCAGTTTCTCGAATGTGTTTGTGGCGGGAATTTATCTCCTGGCTTTGAATATTTCTGCTTCTCTACCTTAATTTGTTTGTCTGACTTGCTTTTAGAAATTTATTCTTCAAAATTTGTATATTGATTCTGTTTTCCCCGGAAATATGTTATATTCCTAGCATTTATTTGTTAAATTAGGTTAAATTTTGTTGATCTTTACATGGCTTATGAAATTGTGATTTCAGGTTGGTTTTGTTGGGACGAGATTCACGAAACTGAGAGAGTTGCTCTGAAGGAGTTCTTCGATGGGAGCTCTATTTCGAGAACTCCGAAAGTCTACAAGGAATACAGAGACTTCATTATCAATAAGTACAGGGAAGAGCCTTCGAGGAGGCTCTCTTTTACCGAGATTAGGAAA
Organism: Pelargonium myrrhifolium; assembly: GCA_036897405.1. Lineage (NCBI taxonomy): Eukaryota > Viridiplantae > Streptophyta > Magnoliopsida > Geraniales > Geraniaceae > Pelargonium > Pelargonium myrrhifolium. The sequence goes on along the minus strand of JAYMTK010003288.1, from coordinate 11,123 downwards.
TCTTTGGTGGGTGATGTTAGTGTGCTCCACAAGGTGTTCCTCTTCTTGGAGAAGTGGGGGTTGATCAATTTCAGTGTACCTTCAGGTGGTGACAGTTCCATTGATGAGTATGTGTACAAGGTTAAAATTGAGGAGGGAGCTCCGAATGGCATTCGAGTGGTTGCAGGTCCAAATTCCTTTGTTACTTTGTCGGAGCCGCTAAGTACAGGAGGTAATAGGGAAATCATTCAGGGTGGATTCAAATTGCCTCCTCTGGCATCGTATTCTGATGTTTTTGATAAGTTGGTGAAACCAAAGGAGTTGGCTTGTGGGAACTGTGGGGAGCAATTTGATACTAAACACTATGAATATACCAAGGTATCTTCAGCTAATTTTTCTAATTGTTTTAACTTTTAGCATCTGGCAAAAAGATATTAAACTCTTGCTCTAGTCGTATCATTTGATTGCAGTAAGTGTTCTACTATTAACATCACTGTCAATCACTAAAGATTATTTTGAATTAAATTTGTGGGTTGTACTTTATTAGAGTCTCATGCCATTTCATATCTTGACTCTATTTTCTGCAATTACATTTATCATATGTTATTCCGTATAAACACTCCACGTTCGTGCAATGACATTTATTCTTGTCCTGAACAATCTATTGGGTCTGCCTTATTCAAATTGTTTTCACTAAAGACATGAATCTATTTAAATTAGAAATTAAGGAACTTTGCAACTACGCTGCACATTTGTACTTCTTGTTTGTGTATCCTTTTGCACAGCTTGTTTATCATTGTATGGTTGTGTACATTTCCCAGACTATTCTCGACGGCATTGCACTTATCAAATATGTATGGAAGATTCTAATATGCATTTGTACATATTTTGTTTGATCCCTTTTTGCCTATATTTGTAGGGTAATATAAGTATTTCATTTTTCTCTCATCTTACACCTTTTAGTGGGTGTGATCGCAATTGCAATTAGACACTTGACATTTTACTTCTATTATTGCATTAGTTGACAAAAGCTTGTGCCATTAGTTCCACGCAAGAAAAGCATAAGTCATAAATAGAAGACAAAATACGACACTTACCGCTTCAAAAAACTGGCTTCAAATATCGTGTAGTAAATAGGTGTTCTTGTTTGGTACTTTTCTCCTATTATTTGTAATGTCATATTACCAATTTGTTATCTCTCTCCTATTTCAGGCTTTAGCCTGGTATGGTTATGTTGGTAATGTTACTTTTGATAATGTCATCAGCAGGATAAGTTCATTATTTGTGGAAAATGCTTCAGTAATGGAAATTATGGGGAGAATAAATCCAAGGATGATTTCAAGTTAAAGGACTGCACGGAAAACATTGGCAATGATGGAGCTGCTTGGACCGAGGCAGAACTGCTACTTCTTTTAGAATCTGTTTCAAAGCATGGCGATGACTGGGAGCTTGTAGCCCAGGAAGTTAAAACAAAGACCAAATTAGATTGTATCTCAAAGCTTATAGAGCTACCATTTGGGGAGCTTGTATGTGGTTCTTCTGACAGAAGGGATAATTTTAGTGGTTTTATTGGGAGCACAAACAATGAGAAGGAAGTTAGGATCTCTTCATCTGAGAACGAAAAGACTATCATGCCAGAAAATCAACATGATGAGGTGACAAATGAGAATGAGCAGAATGGAGATGCCATGGACCAAGGCCCTTCTCCAAAAAAACAACGTGTTGCTCCCCTTTTAGATGCTGGTAGTTCTTTACTGAAACAGGTAACAAATCTTGCAACCATGTCATATAAATCATCTGTTATTCTTAATTTTTTATGTTTCCAACTAGTTGAATATTTTCCTGTCATCAACTTAAATTTAAAGTAGCATATTCAAACTTTGGAGTTGTAAATGTACAGTTGAACAGCTAAGAAAGTTACAATGAAAGATCAACCAAAGTAGTATCATATGTTAAAAATAAAATTGGGAGAAAGTTCATGGATTTTTACTTTAAAGAGTACTTTAATCAGTTGGCAAATTGCTAAGGGGTGTTTAATTTGTTGGAAGTTGGATACTATGCCAATTCAACATTGTTTCTTGGGTATCCTAGATGCGTGATAAATTACCAAAAGGTTGCTTATTTTGGCATGTGGCGTTCTGAGATGTCTGACATTATTGATGAAATAATTGTCCGCTTTTTGTTGTTCACAGCCGCTTACGGATGGAAACTAAGGTTTGAATTTATCAGTAGATCAAGGTATATAGATGAGAGACCACAAAGGATATTGGCATGACCTTTGGACATCACTATGAATGTGAGGTAGGGGCTTTTGAGATGGGCCACTAACAAATATGGCATTATAGATGATTATAGAAATTTGCCTTAACATTACCAGTTTGACATCCAAGTACCCATTGGCATGATATGTTAGGAAATCTGGGAATGTATTCCTTGGAATGTGGCCAAATATGCTCTAAATTGTATGTATTGCAGATTTCATGAAGTGGAAATGGAATGAAAATGTAGTATGCGAAATAGAAAGTGGAATTCTGGCTCATGTAGGCTGCTTTGTTAAAACTTCTATTTTTTTAATCTTACTAAACCTTTTTTTGCACTTAATTTTGTTTATGAAATATTTGTGTCGACCTTATTATATTCATCCAAAAATCACCAATGAGGGAGTTGTAGAACTTTTTGGATCATGTAGATAGAATGATAGATATTAACGAAGCTGTTAATAAATTGTGTTAACTCTATATGTACCAACTAAATTTGATTAATTGAATTCCTTTTGCATCAAAGAAAACCATTGATTGAAGTATTTTAGTTTTTATTTTTTATTATTTATTATTTATATATTATATATATATATAATCACTTTTCTTGTTGCACACATGACACAACATCTTTCCATTTTTTCCATTAGGTAGCTCATATCTCAACCATGGTTAGCCCCCACATCACAGCTGCTGCTGCTGATGCTTCTTTTACGGCGCTCTGTGATGGCAGCTCATTTACTAGGGAGATATTTGATGATGACAGAGATGAAGTAAATAATGGATCACGTTCTCCCATTATGGATTTTGAGCCAGAAAGGTTCTTTCTTGATTTGCATTTTAATGTGATGCTCCTTAATTGTTTATGTCTTCTAGCAATTTTATTAATCAATAATCATCATATAGCTATAATATTTATATATATATTTTTTTTTCTGTTTCAGAGCCTTTCAAGCTGAAGATTCAGATATGAATAAAGACTCAGGTACTTGGTGAATTCTAATTGTGTATGGTATTCAGTAAGCAGATGCTTATAGAAATGAAGTCTTGCAATAATTTTTATCACATGTGAGTATGTGACTTCTGAAAAATGTTTTGCTTGCTCAGTTCTGTCTCTGTTTTCCTTGGTGAGATCTTTTTGCTCAATTTTGTAGCATGTATGTGCTCATGGGCAAGCTGTAACATATTTTTTTTCCTCCTTTCTGCATGATGTTCTCAGTTGACTCCCAAATGGGCGTGATTCTCTCTCTAGCTGTCTTAATGCAATCTTAATACTCCCTCCGTCTGAAAATGAGTGTCCTTGTTCGTATTTTGAGAAAAATTATGGAAAAGTTATTGTGGTATATTTACTGTTGTATTCTTATGATCATGTGTTAAGTGATACTAACTAATTTGTTACAAGGATACTATTGATAATTCATGCATAACTAACTTGCTTAAAAAGGAAAGAGGACAGGACACTCATTTTGAAACGGATGGAGTATTTGGTTGGCCTTGCAACTTCCTTGTGTTGTGAATCCTTACCATCTTCATATGAATCTTTATCTTTTATAGATAATCAGGAGACATCTTCAACTATGAGTGACATGCCCATGACTCTGCGAATCAGAGCTGCAGTTGCAACGGCTCTTGGGACAGCTGCTGCTCGTGCCAAGTTACTGGCTGATCAGGAAGACAGAGAAATTGAACATTTGGTGGCAACTGTGATAGATACACAGGTGAGTTATGAAATCTGTATACGTCTGAAGTTTCTTGCCATGCTATCCATTGATATAGAGGGATTTATTTTTGAAGTTCTATAAGTTTGTAATTTTTGCCCCTATTGTTAAAAAGAAGTTGCAGTTTAACTTGTTTTTAATTGTGTAAATGCATAAAACAGATGAAGAAATTGCAGTGCAAAGTAAAGCATTTTGATGATCTGGAGGTGATAATGGAGAAGGAATATGCGGAAATGGAGAATCTAAAAGAGTCTATTGTGACGGAACGGATTGATGTATTAGAAAGGGTATTTGATGCTGGTATATCAAGATGGAGGGATCATAATTCTATTAAAAATTAGACTGGTTCTGTATTTAGATTGCTGTAAAGCTCGTTTTAGCCCTCCTGTTCTTTAGTATAATCAATAGAAGCTATAAGAGGGTTTTCAAGTAAGTGACAGAATGTGAATTGCTATGCTACTATGTTTCAATGGCGATGTATGTCGATGAGTTGATCATTGATTTTGTACCATTAATGTATCAATCTTATTGTCCGTCTATTATTGAAGTATCTTGTTATTGATTAGCATGAGCTAGACAGGCTTTATGGGTGGTTTTTCAGTAGGGACAGCAACGGGGCCGGTTTTGTGGTCCCTGTCCCGCCCCGTTCCCCAGCTCCATGCTCCATCCCTGCTCCGTTTCCCGTTCGGGGGTCTCATCCCTGCCCTATTTCTCGCCCAGTTTGGGGCGGGGTGGGTTATTGTTACCTGCCCAGTTCCTTGATCGGGAATATCTTTTTACCCCGTCTCATGCCCCGAAAGAATCCCCCCTGTGCCCTGTTGTAGGGGGGGACATCAGATTCCGTCGGGTTTGGGTTAGATTGCCATCTTTATTTTTCAGTATTGGCATTATCTCGTTATGCCGAGTACTTATTGTGGGCTGGGCCGTAATTAATTGGGCTGAAGGGCCCATATCTGTTCACTTCCCCACTTTCTTTCCCTCTTGAAACTTCAAAAGAACCTCCTTGGTCCTACAGAATGTACAACAAATTGGAGGGAAAAAGGAGTCTCCAATGGCAAAACCCAAAACCCAGTGATCACTGGAACTGAAATTGTCTGAAAAATGCTTAGAAGACGCCTCAGGCTCACCTGCTCCTCCGACGAAGAGAGCCCCGAACCACGGCGGCAACAAGAACACGGAAACGGAGCTCAAATCGGAGATCAATCTTCTGTAACTCACATATCCCCTCCAAACCCTACCCCTAATCCATCTGAACTTCTGGAAATATCCGACGAAGAGTTCATCGACGTCTCTGACAACCTCTCCACGCCCTCTCCACCTTCTCCTACTCTGCCTCCTTCCTCCGCTATGCCGCCAAGTTCCAGCGGCGGTTCCGCTATGCCGCCAAGTTCCAGCGGCGGTTCCGCTATGCCGCTAAGTTCCAGCGGCGGTTCCTTTGAGGGCTCTGCTTGTCCGATAAGCGACTGCCTTGGGAGGCTGGGGTTGAGTTTGAGGAGGCAATGGTTGGATTCGTGTATTGGCGGACTCCAGAGCTCTGTCCCGGGATTTGCGAGTCTCAACGCTGCAGGGAAGGCTAAGCTTTGCTTTGAGCAGTTCCTGTTCTCTGATATGAATTTCTCCGGTGGAGGCATACTCCCAGAGCATGTGGATTCAATGCATCTGGTTGATCTTGCCGGTCCATTTGTACTGCAGGTGTGTGTATGGTGGAGTTTTGAAAAACAATTCAACAATTGCTGCATTGTCTTCATGATATGCAAATTACTGTCCATGATTCAACCTTTTTCTTTTAACTGAGTTATTGCTAAATAGAATCCTATTATTGCAGGTTGATGAGATAGTTAATATAAGTGCTCCTTTACGAGGCAGGTATCAGAAGGCATCTTGTGGGATCAAGAGGTGCCTCAAATTGTCAATGACAGATGGTGTTCAGCGTGTGTTTGGCATGGAATATAGGCCTATTAAAGCTCTTGAAGTTTTTGCTCCTGCTGGGCTCAAGGTTTCTCTTTCTTAATTCCTCTCATAGGCTTTAGTTATCACTTAACCAGTTGTTTTTGGCTTTTTGCTGATTATGTCTATGTTTTAATATAAATGTAGTGTCTGTGTTATCTACAGTATACATCATGGTTTGCTTTTAAAAAAATGTACTTGTAGTGCCTCCCCCCTTGGGTTTTTTACACCAAGAGGTTGTTCAGAGAATATAATGGCTATTTATTGTTTGCACTTCTGAAGAATATTCAAGAAGGCAGATAACTTCTCAAGGTTTATATTCAGGATTGTTTTAACCTTTATGGCACTTGTATCAACCTGATGGTGTTGTTCAATACAAGTTAAGCCTTGAGGCCTTTAAAAGGAAAACCTCCAGAGAAAATGAACAATGAAATGGACTTGTGGTCTTAAAAAGATGTCTGTACTCTAATCCATACACGACTTGCTCAAATGTAGATTCAGATTTAGAATCATTTGTATTTTTTTCAAGAAAAACTGAAAGGGAAAGACAAATTCCATTATCCTTGCTCAGTGAGGGTTGTTTATTTTCTGACTTTAACTTGTCAAATATTTGACGTTTAGGTTGTCATCTGTAATGTCCACATACGGCGTGGACTTATGATGCTGGTCCCAGAAGCTTTTGAAGTTTTAGGAGGATCAGTTGACGAATTGGAAGCAGCACGACAGCGTCTTGTTGAAGAAGTGAATAAGCCGCCCAGGGGAAAGAGGTATTTGTTCAATGCCAAGGGAATTGGACCATGTTGAAGATTACAGCATGCTGATCTTTGAGCTTCACCAGTTATATTACATTACTTATCTTGTAGTGTTAGAATGCACGCGTTAAACTTATTTTAGTGCATTATTGCTTTCGACTTCTTTGGCTTATTCTATTGCTAAGAAACTATCGCTTGGAAACTAAGAGTAGTAGCAAAGTGTATGACCAGTTTTCTTCAGTCCTTACTTCAGAAAGATTATATAGAAGTGAATCAACTTTCTTAGGAAGATAGTTTATTATTGTAATGTTGAGTTATGAGCCCGTATTCGTGTTTATACAATATACACGTAGGTGTAAAAGTTGAATCCCTTTATGATCAGTTTTTCAAAGATCAGTGTTGTATATACAACTACACAAGTTTAATACTCCCTCCGTGTCGAAATGAGTGTTTTGTATTCCTTTTTGGGGATTTTTCTAGGATAAGTGAGTTTTTCACCCATATATACCCCCATGTGCATTTGATGTAACAAACTCAAGGGGTTCTAACTTCTAACTAACTTATAGTAGGGATATTATTGGTAATTCATGCATATCTGCCTTCCTATAAAGGAAAGAGTACACTACTACACTCATTTCGGAAAAAAATTGTGAGAGAAAAAGACCCTCATTTTGGGACGGAGGGAGTATGTCAAGATATATAGAATTTTCAGCCTTGTAGTGTAACTTGTAATCCAGTTGTGTGACAACATTTATGATTTATGTGTTGTTGGAGGATTGACCACACGTTTCATTATCCCTTTGCAGAACAAGGTCAGGAGAAGTTCCTTCTTTAGCAATGAGAGCTACTCTTGCTGCATGGCCACCAACTGGTGTTAGTGTTCTTGGGCACAACAATAGTTCAACATCACAAGATGCAAATTCCTCGGAGGGAAATGTCCGAGGTACTGTTCATCTCTATGACTTGTTGGGATTAAGTTCAGTTCATGTATTATGGTCAGTGTTAGTTATTCAGGATTCAGTCTTTTACCTTCTAAATGTTTAGATTGTGCTTGCTCCAGGTTGTATCTTACATTTACATATTTGTGACATAGTATAGCAACTTGAGGAATGTTGATGGTCGATAGTAAATAAGTTGATAACATACAAATACACACCACACAAGAGCATGGGTGATTTATTAACATATTATTTCTAGTGATATATATACCTTTTAGTTTTAGGTCTAATGACTCTTATACCTTTTTATGTGCTGCTCAAGGCCCCACAATGTTGGGGGCCTCTTGCACTAAGCTTCCTTTTTTAGTGCTGTTCAAGGCAGTCTCATTGTGAGAGAATGTGTTGTATGCTTAGTTATGGAAGCAAGAACCAATGCAGGCTAGGTTATATTCATGATTTTTGAAGATTATGTTGATATCACTATAACATGGCAAATACCCTGTTCTGGATCATGGTTTTGTTGAAATTGTCTCTTTTTTTTCACTGCACTATAGGTGTGTCTTCAGTTACTTTTGGTGTGGAAACCAGTCGAAGGACAGCCGAGGAGTTTACAGGACATGCTACTAGAGAAAGTGCTGTGCATAATCCATCATCCAACAATATTTTAGATGTTGAGGAAATTTATATGGATACAGTTGGTGTTGATAATGAAGATATTATACCTAATCCACCTTCTAACTCCGTACATAATCCATTACCTAATCCATCTCCCAACAATGTTTTGGATGTTGATGAGATCCATATGGGTACAGTTCCTGTTAATAATGCAGATGCTATACCTAATACACCCTCTAGTGCTGTTCCGGATGGCCAAATAGTTGATCAGGTTGAACATCTACGCATATTATCTGGAGACCGAGAAACTCCTTTCACATACTTAGCTAGTTTGTCAGGAAGGTGGGCTGCAATAAAGGAGAACACAACTTATGTTCAGGGAAAAATCAAGGTACCAGCCGTTTCCACTTTCTTACTAGATAATTGATTTCTTTGGTGCATTATCTTGTAGAACTTAAATTCTATCACGCTGTTAAGGCTTATTTTATCTTAGACTTAGCTGATCCTCTCTTAACTCATATGAGTTCAAACCATCAAAAGGTTGTCATTAATTAACCAGAAATTTCTCAAGGATTTCCTCAAAGGTTGGTTCCTTAGTTCTTACTAATATACCTACGTTGACTCACGACTCAATGGAAATGGCACAAACTTAACTCAAAGATGCTTCTGCAAAATATTTTTATAGCTTCAATCCAGTCAATTCATACTATATGTGTACGGTCTCATTCATGTAACTTAGAATGGGGGTATAAAAGGTACAAGTGCAAATTCTCTGCTCTGCTGCCTTTTGACTGTGAGCAGTGAGGATTTGCTCAAATAGGTGTTTTTTGTGTGCTCAAATTATTTATTGATAGGTATAGACACACTTATAATTGGCTATTTTGAAGTTGTTTTATCATTATCAATAAATGACCTTAAAATTTTCATATTAATCAATTCAAGTGCAGTGGTTGTAAGTTGTAACTATAACCTTGACTTTTTAGCCTTGGGTATTGCTTAAGCAAAGAAATAAAGATGCATGTGAATTGAGTACTGATATTATGGGTGAATTTTGTTATGCACTAAGAAGTTAAGATATCAAGTGCAAATATAGATACTGCTTACAGAATATGGAATTTATGAAGGTTGATTGCTTTATTTTTCCTTGTAGCATCAGGATACAGAGCTAATTCTAGAATAGGTTTTGCAAATAGGTGCCAACATGTATTTATTTTATTGTTCTTTTTGCGAGCATAAGTAATGAACCACAGCAATTTATGTTTGTTTTCTGAAGCAATTGAAATTTGAAACTGGTTAGTGTTTCCTCTGTTGAATAGTTTCTCAAGTTTATTTGCGAGGCTCCCTTGGTTCTTCTCTGAAGACATTTTAATACTGCAAGACTGTTTGCGTGTCATGTTATAAGATCAAATGCTGTGTTTGTAGTAAGATGTCAAACTTCTTTCATATATTTCTTTTTAGTTTCATATATTCTAACATGTAAATACAAATTGTGTAGTGCTTTTTGACTGGTGTAAAAGGATTTCAATATAAGCACAGGAGAACTTACGAGCTTCAGGTTTATGTTGATGATGGTAGCCTCATTTCTGAGATTCTCATAGATCACAATGTGAGTATGAGTTTCAATTTTTCCCTTGTAAAACATAAATCTTTAGAATTGGGCATTTTGACTAGTTGTTTGTACTCTTCAGGTTGTACAGAAAGTAATAGGTCATTCTCCTGAGGAGGTCACTGCTGCTCTTTCTTCTTCAGACACAAAAGTAGTGACTAATATGAAAGATACATTAAAACAATTCCAGTTTTTCCTAGTGAATTTTGAGGTAACATCTTTTCATATCTGTTTGGTTTGCTCCTCCTTATCTTTGTTGATTTCAATTAAGGTTCAGCTTCTCATCTCTAACAGCTTGCTTTTAACATTGGAAATGAGTTGATCTATTTCTTAGTTGACCTAGGAATATTTTGCTTCAGGGCACAATGCATGTAGAGATAAATGGAACATCTCTTCTTCCAATCGCTCGTGAGATGAATCAGGGATGCCCTTCATCTGATGCATGGTTGCTTCTTAGAAGATTAAAGTCCATTGTTCCTGTTCAAACACCACGGAATCTCCCTTATGATCCAATTGATATTTCCCCTTGATAGTCTCAGCATCTATTGCATTTTGTGAAGGAAATTACAGAGCAGTGTACATACAGAAAATGGAGATACTTGTTGCTGTTTCCAGTTGCACAATTGTTCAGGCATACTGTGCATAGTTTGTACTGCACAACCAAAACATGAACATCAAAAGGTATCCGTTAAAATATCTCAGTAATAACCGATTAATTTTAGTTGGTTCACTAGTTTTTTTTCCTGTCCTTATGAAAGGAGACTAGATTGTCGGAAATACAAAGCCATCTCAGCGAATACTATGGAACTGGGAAGGAAGTATTGGACTCACAACCGCTGGTGCCTGATACTGCCTTGCTCTGGTATTGTGGTCTCCTTTTTCTCAAGGATGAACTTTCTTGTATTGCAAATCATATGCTAATCTGAATTGCAAATACACTTTGCTATGGATGTAATTTTATAAGTTAAATTTCAGGATGTGAATCATATGCGCAAATGTATAATAGCAATTTCAGGATCTTGCCTCTGCTATATCTAAGCTATGGAATAGCAAAACATATTGACATAGACTGAGCCCCATAAGTTTTTAGCACAAAATATCACAAATTCAACTATAATTATACTAATGTTGCATTGCTTCAAATAACTAAGAGCCATTGTTACTTGAAAATCAGTGACAATAGTCTCATCTTCAAACATGTGGGCTGTGCTATTACCAGCATTGTTTACCCGATGATCCACCGGATCATGCGCCAATCACTCAATCGCCTTTCTCCCAAAAACAACAAAATCTGGACTCTTGGATTGGGA
>JAYMTK010003287.1:0-12462 GCA_036897405.1 Pelargonium myrrhifolium | reverse complement strand
TTAAAAAAACTATGTTGCACGGATTCAGATACGAATACAGAATGCAGTACGATACGATTCCGACACGGCAATACGCAGTTTTCATAAAATATAGGAAAAGATGCGTTACAATACATTTAATTAAAATATAAAAATATTATATATATTTATATATAAATATACATATACACACACCTCATATATGATAAAAGAACAAGATATTTCTATATGCATTCCTTTTTGTGGAGCAAATTTGTAAAAAATCGTTTTAAATGCATATTTTTTCGTATTCGTTTTTTTAAAAAAAATCCAATCAGATATTTGACAAAAAGATTATAAATCTTAATTTTTGTATTATTCCAAAATTTTCCAATATAAATATTCATTATTTAAAAAAATTAAAATCATAACAACGTTTCTCTCAAAAAGTTATATTAAATATAAAAAAATTATCTCAATCGGACATTTGAGCACAAAGTTACAAATTTTTGAAGTTTAAATCATAATATAAAAAAATTGAAAGACGAGAATGAGAATCTCCTTCCATCTACTACTGGTGGAATCAAAATACCCACGAGCATAGAAATGGGCATGACAATTGGAATCGGAATGGGATTTGAGTTTGTTCTGTTCCAAATACCATGAATAGGAATCTCATTCACATTACCACCTAATCCAAACGGTACCTAAATACTTGAATTAGGACTAAATCTGGTATAGGACTTTGGGAGTAAATTATTATTTAACTACAAAATTTCCATCAACCTAAATTCGAATCCTAAAATCTGGGTTTATGAAAAATTTCGAATTTCTATAATTACTTGCAAGTTACAGTCCAATAACAATAACAATAATAATAATAATAACACAGGCTTTCTCTCACACAAGGTGTATGGCTTCAAGGGTTGCTATCGTCGCCATAAAAGTTTGCAAAACGCATTAGACTACACTTTTAACCTATACTTTTATCATACATAGTTCACACCGGATCCAGAAGATGTCATAATTCAGTAGACAAAAAATTTACCTCCGAATAGCACCAGCATTGTGGAAAGGCGTGGCACTATATGGTGTTTCAATCTGCAGTGCATTATAAATACGCTTGGGCTTGGCATGCGGCATTAGAAAGAGAAAGCATAGTTGCACGTGTCATTATCCCCGTAATACTCGTTGAAGTTTAGATATCCCCAGAAACAGGAAAGCCCAGACTCCCCATGTTTAGGTGACCTGAGATAACATAGCTGCAATTCTTTCAGATTTTTTTCAAATGATTGCTTCATGCCAAGTACCTGCAAGATAGATTCACCCACAATTATCAGTTAACAATTCATTTGGGTTGCGTTCGGTAATGTGGATTTGAGTTATAATGTTAAATTTCAATTACAAATATAATGTTTGACAAATCATTGAATGTTAAATGACCAGGTAAGAGTTGTCATTTGAAGTTCCATATTGTATACATGTTTCGAGTGCTATTGGATTTGAGCCAAATCCTCAAATCTAGCATTTCACATGAAATGCTGATTCATCGTATGGATATTTAGCATAAAACTGCAAAGGTAAATTTGATACCGGAGTTTGATGACAGAACTTCATTTCATTAACAATTGGACAAACATAGATTAACTATCGGTTGAAACAAGTGATGGTGACAATCACCTGAGATATGTTGACTCTAGAAAGTTTACTCAATGGATCCCCTTGATCTAGTCCAACATCCCACTCATTTCCAGTCAGACAAGAACGGAAATCAAGGGCACATTGCAAAATGCTGTCAATGATGCTTGCTACAGACCGCGTTTCGTCAGAGAGGAAACATCTGCAACATTATATTCAAATTGAAAACAACATGAACTAAAGAATCTTCAAACATTGTAATCACAAAAGTTGGAAAAATAAGGGGGTAGATGATGTCAAACCTCCTCCATCTTTAAATAAACAATACTTGCTATGAACAAAAATATGGACTACAAAAGCAGCATAGAACATCCTCACTGAGCTAATACGAATCACCCTCATTAATTTACTTTGACAATTATATTAGTTCTTTGAATTCAAACGCTGCATCTAGTCTGAGTCCAACTAGCGAAGTGTAAAGGCACTAACCCATTTAAAGATTCAAAATGAAACTTAAAGTGGACCTTGCTTAAGGTTACTCTCCCCTTGGCTTTTACATTTAAGTATGAACTTAAGTACATGGATTTATTTAGCATTTAACTAGGAGTTTTAGATCACCAGATGGCAAAAACCTGAATTTGGACCAATCCACTGAAAATAGAATAGAAAATATACGGTGTAGAATTTTGTGAAACAAAAACATATAAGTTAGTTTGAGGTTTGAGCCTGGAACCATACCAAATCAAACCTTAATCACCTTAAACATACGTACTTGCACTTCATATCTCAGCTTGTTAACAATAATATGAACTTACATGTCTAATGAATCTGTTAGATATGCCATATGCACTGATTCCAGATCCATCGTATCTTTGACCTGCATGTGTCACAAGAAAGCTAAAGATCAAATAAACAAAAACGGTTCTATGAAAATTAATGACAGGTAAGAGTATACATATTTATAAACAGATTCGAGGCAACTAGAACCATCAAGTGGTAAAGGACCTCAGCTCTTCTGGATGCATGCAACTAGTTGATGACATTCCAGAAGCAATAATTGTCGAGACTTGAAAGTTTTGCATATTTATAGAGATCAGTGCTACAAATTGACACTGCTATTTCATGCCTAATGCTCAAAGTAACCCATGTAAGTGGTTCTTCTCATATAACACCCGCACGATAATATTAATTTTTGTTAAAACCTCCAAATGAAAACCAATTTTGAGTGTAGATGCCCCAAGTAGCAAGAAACCTCACACATACTTGATGTGGTACTACTTTAACATGCCCCCAAATGTGTGTCCAAACAACATTAAGCCCTACACTGGAACTAAAACAAGAGGACTTAATGACACAAGTGGGCTTTCCCTAAAACGAAACCTGTTGCTCGAATACCATGATAAGGAATCCAACTCAAAACCAATTGGCAATGAGTGGAGAGGGACACATTGCCCATTTACAGGCAGGAAACCTCACATCTATTCCTTGTGGCAATACTTACAGTTATTCGTATCTATCAGTTCCATGCAAACACCCAAAAGGGCTCAAGGTGCAGAAAGAATATTCATAAGCTTTGCATGCATAGCAGAAAATGTTGTGAAGAATGCAGTGTCCAAATGGATATACGATGTGTTGCACGTGAGATAAGTTTCCACAAACCTTATGCTGAAGGGAGTGAAGAAACTGGCACCATGATACGTGAGATAACTGTGATTGCAAGTATTGCTGTAATGTAGATACAAAATGACTAATCTGGTATCTGACATAATACAGAGAGAAAATGACTAAAATCAATATGTGAAAAACTACATGCAGCAATATGTTTGAACTTTCAAAGATAAGAACATTCAGTCTATTGTTGAATATTTTTTTTAGATTGCAAGCATTTATAATCTGGATTACCAATTTGTTAAGCTTTCAGATGATGAACTCCATGTAGACTATGAAACTACTTTACCTCAAGGTAACATCAATCTAACCAATAAAATAACATAGCATTTTTTATGTATATCAAATCGTACATCAACAGGTACACATAACACTTATAAATAGGACAAACTAATTTTTTCGGCTCATCATACACTCCCCATAGAAAAAAGTATGTCCCTCGATCCACCCACCCCCAAACCAGCAACCCAAACAAACAATGAAAAATTGAACAGTGCATCAAGCTCCAGAGGAGATTTGAACAAATTAACGGGTATCACCTCCAAAAGACTCATTCACACATTTAAATGACAAATCAGAGGATGTTAAGAGAATCTGATTAAATAAATACATATGCTAGAAACTAACTCAAAATTAAAAATCAGTTATGGTAGACCAAAATATGTACCAAGGAAAACCCAAAAAAGAGACGTGTGTATTCACAACATGATCAAAGCAGGTTCAAGCCCAGCTGAGTGCCGTAATAGTTTCTGTGGTTTACTAATGCTCGTAGAGCGTTCTTGACCCTTGCTAGATGAGCCCCACGCCCCCACAATTGAATAAAACCAATGACTGATCAGATTTCAAAAACCATTTTCTGTGAATGCACATATTTCCTCTGTTCCAGTCTAAGCACAAAGTAGCATTTGCTCTAAGAAATTTCTGAAGTTGTAGTGCTTACTTTTATAGGAAGCAATGAAGCATTACAGACATCAAAAATCAAAATCATGATTTGGAAGTGTTAAATTTAAGTAATCGACTATATATAATGGCTTGGGCTTTCTATACTAAAAGGTCAATCTTGTTAGTAGAGTATCACTTGCACCTTTATATATAGGTCATTTGTTTTCTTCAACGCTCCCCCTCATGTGCGAGCCTCACATTTATCTTTTATCTGTAGGCTCAACACTTGCACAATCTGGGACCTTTTAAATCGACTTCATCAAAAGCTAAATGTAGACAGCATAACTTGACATAAAATATAAATACTAAAGAGATACGATTTAAAGAAGCTACTATTCTGAGTACCTTGTCTTCATTAAGATATTAAAATGATTCACTTCATGCTGATGCAATTGGAAATGACGCTTCCTATTAATAAAATGCTTCAGTTCCTGTTGACCAAAAACGTAAGGAAATTAGTATCTTAACACTGGGATAAAATTAATTGAATTAATTTCCATGGTTTAATCCAATCTCTAGTTTACAGTGATAGACATAGACCTTAACTAACATCCAAAATTATAATTCATATTTTAGTTTGAACTTCTAGAAACCACATCCACTTCTATAGTCACTATTATATCGTCTCAGATATTTCTTGAATATTTGAAAATCTACAAATTGTATGTCAAAGCTTCAAAATCCCATGTCTCATAAAATGAAAGAACAATAGTATACTAGATGCTTAGATGTATTAAGACATATTTACTAAGCTCAGAATATAAGAAGTAAATACAGAATATTCTTGAATTAGCGCAATAACAAGGAAACCTCATAGAGAGATAACTAGAAAAACATTCAATGCACAAAAACAAGGAGAACAATAGTTCAGCCCAGTAAGGATCTGCAATATTTCATTACAGACGACTTCTTACTGCTTTAAGTTTGCCTTTTGAAGTATCAGTCAGTAGGCACCAATGCTTTTATGAAGTTTCAGAGAATATGCAATGTGTCGCACAAAGCAATCCAACAACGTAATTGTATATATTTGGTAAAAGAGGAATACAGCAATGGTTACTAAAATATGGAATTGAAGAAAACCGGTTTTTCCAAAACATACCTTCAATGAACGCCATACATCAGTTAATGAAAAAACAGCAAGCTTCACTTGTATAAGAAAGCTAAATATGTCACCATATATTTTCATTGCACCTGGAGTCAATACAATACTGACTGGCCAATCCACTCTATATCCCAAACCTAAGAAATCAAAGAAACGAACACCTGCAATGTTTGGCAAATGACAATTTCAATAGCAAATTATATTTTAGTCTCAGGGGAAAAGGATTTAAGAATACCAAGCCGAACTTAAAAATAAGCGACAAGACAATAGTAAATGATGCAGAAAAAACAAAAGCTGTATAGCTAGTTTGAAAAAGTTAAAGAGTGTACCTATGGTAGAAGTTGAAAGAGGCACCATGCCATCTCCTTTCATGTACACAAATAACCGATCCTTATTATGATCTTGTTCACATGAAGACCGCTGAATTGCGAGCTCAAGTATTCCTTGTAGTTCAGAAACTCTCTGACCAGCCTCTGTAACAGACCATTTCTGTTTTTTTTATGGGAAGGAAGAAAGTCAGGATAGTCTTATACAATGAAATCAAAACTACAATTGGTGATGCCAAATTAAAGTGATTGCTAGATAGATATACATGATTCCAAAGGGACATGATGAACAGATCTGCCCAGTCTGCCAATTCCATGAAATGATACCGTCTCAGTGCCAACAGATGCTCTTGTAAATCAAACCCTTCTTCAAGCAACTTGATAGTTAACTTGCTTATATACTGATATCTAATGTTGTTAACGAAAAAGACTGGAGAGAAGAATAAGAAAGTCATAATTAAAAAACAATCCTGGGATCTCCATAAGTTACAATGGCTTTTCAATTATATTAATACATTTGCTATCACTCCCTCTGTCCCACTTTTAACTGTTTATTGTTTTTAAAATGGGCGTCTCAATTTCACTTCCACTTTCCGTTTAATAAGGCAATTATGGTAGGATTGCCAATAATATTCTTTAGCTTAGTAATAATCACTTGACTTTATTACACAAGAGCACAAGGAGGAAAGTCAAGCATCTATACATTATCCTCAATGTTCGCAAAAAGTCAAATAGAACAATTATTTTGGGACGGAATGAGTAATAAAAATACTTTTTTCCTATATGTTATACTCCAGTCCTCAAAATAAGTGTTCTTTTTTTTACTTTTTGCAAAAAAATAAGGATAATTTGAGTAGTGTTTGATTTTCCCTTATGTGCCATACTTAAGTGATTCTAACAAACTCATCTTAAGGATATTGTTAATAGTTTAGCTGTAACTAACTTGCCAAAAGGAAAATAGGACATTTTTAAGTCTTTAAGATCCAATAAAATAATGTCATCCTTACTCGTGGTTTTTTTAGGATATTCAAGGTCCATTAACAGAGATGATCGTGAAAACCTAACCCTCTAGATATCTCAAAACTACAATCCTCTAAGTTAGTGTATGGAATACTTTGAAGGGAATGGGAATAAAAAAAATGGAAATGAGAATGTTATTCTCATTCTTTGTATTTTTAACAATTTGCTTAAGGGTATATAATAACTTGTAATTGGAATACCATTCCTCCTCTTTTGATGGATCCATAATGGGCTAACATATGGGAATGGGGTTCGGATGGGAATGTAAATGCAAAGTTCCTAATCTAATCACAAAGAATGGGTGATTCTGATTCCCTTAAGATACTTCTATTCACATGGTCATGTCTTGATCAGGCTTATAATGATATATTCTATATACTGGTCGTGATTTTTTTAATGGGTTTAAGCCAATAAACCAACTAAAGAAAGGCAACAACTAATTGGTTAACAAAAGGATACTGAAGCAAGATTTCTTGTAGTAGGCACTTGTCAATAACGAAGTCAAGTGGTATCTCAAACACAGCTGATAAAGTCTGCCTTTGATCTCCAACGTCGCCATTGACACTATTACTGCAACTACCAAGCAAACTCTCCCAACCACTCCCACCAGAAGCATTTGTCAAAGTGACATCATCTTGATCGAAGCTTTTCAGGTCCGATGGTGAATAGGTAGGAGACATTTTGATGTTATCAATCAAGACACCATGTCTATCATAGCCTTGTTGACCATGGAAGGCAGCCTTACCACTTGTAGCAGAAGTATTGGAGTCCATGACCGATGGAGAGTCAGATCTGAAACCAAACCCATGTCTTGAATCAACGGCTAGGTTATCCACGTACACCTTGAGAGGATCTTCCACAGAAGAAAAGTCGAAGGAAGGAAAAGATTCCCTATGATCTGGGTTGCATCTCTCTCCAGGCTTGCTCATCAAGCGAAAAGAGTTTTTTGTTAATAAAGGGTTCTTACTGAGATAACTACAATTGTATTTCAGTGTCAATGGCTGCAATGTGAATAAGTGTTTCGAATCAAGAGCCCCTTCCTCAATGTGATCATCATCAGAGGCTTTCACAATCAAACCACGGTTAGTGGCAATTATATTGCCTAAATATGATATATCTTCCTTCAAAACTCCCATGCATCCATTGCTAAACCTTTGGCTAGTGTCTGTCGGATGTAACCTTCTGTTGTCTCTACAGTCCCCATCAGTACAAGAGGGGCTTACTGAAATGCAGCTGAATGGCAAGCTGAAATCAGGTAAACCCTCTGCAGATTGCATATCTGACAAAATTGACCAGTGTGCCCCCCCTGACCCAAGGAGCTTAGAAATGTTATTCAAGTTTGTTTCATTATGACAAGAATATTCAAAATGACCTTGGGCATCACCTTTTCCCCAATTTCCAGACAAATCACCTCCAGTAGGACATGATTTTTCGCTTTGAAGGGGATCTTTCAATGTCTTAACAGTAGACTTGCTCACAGAGAAGTTCAAAGCAGATAAATATTTTTGCTCCAGATCAACCAAGCTATAAGGAATCTGGATTTGCTTCTCAGCCTCAATATGGTCCTCTGAGCTGCTTAAGGATGAACATTCCGATGACTCCAGTGGATCCAGCGTATAAGAGAAATCATCTTCTGTACTTGAGGCCACAGAGTCAACATCACCAACAGCCCTGAAGATCTCAGAACTCTATCCTTTAATCAACCAATAATATTTGTATGGAAGTAAAACATCAAAAGAAAAAAGAAGGCCTGAAGTACAGATAAATTTTGAGTAAAAGGAGTTACATAGATCAATCCGTCAATGCAACAGTTAAGTTTCAATTAATTTGATATTGGTACATATAATGGTTTGGGCTGCCACTACTAAGAGGTCAACCTTGAGTGTGTGTGTGAGGGAGAGAGAGAGGATTACATGTTTGACCCTGGAGGAGCTCCCAATATGTCATTCGAGGTGAACGAGTCTTGGATTGTGGAGCTTCCACAACCATCAGAAAAAATAGGTAGAGAACCCTGCAAAATTGATCATTCTCATTTAAAGAATAAGAAGGCACCCACATAATCAGGCAGCACAACTAAAACAGACTCAGTTGAAAGCATATAAAATAAGTTCACTGATTAACCATGAAAGAAAGCTACATATTGAGATAACTCCAATCAGTATAGTCCTTGATGGGACTAGAAAAAAAAAAATAGTAACATGCTTTCCACCAGAATTTGAGCAAAATACCAAAATACAAAACACAGTAATCACAATTTGTATTTCATTAAGCATTGAATTCTTTAAGTGCCAGCCCATATACATGCAGAAGAAAATTATATTACTTCCACATAATTAACATAAATTTTCTTCTAAAAAAAAAAAAGAACCTCCCAACTCAGTTGAAAAGGCTCAATTCAGACAAAGAAATTGATAGTTAGGAGCATTCAGACCAAAAAAATAAAACATAATGCCCCGGTGATAAATTGATAATCAGGTAATTGCATATAATGCTTCATCTAACACTAGCGTCTAGGATTTAAGCATTAAACACAATATAAATTCCTATTTACATATAATTAATGGATAGGCAAGAGAATATGCAGGCACACAACGATAAGTGGCTAAGATTACAAACTTCAACATTTCTTTATATCCGATTGCCACCCTAGCTATGGGGATTGGAAGTAGAAACTTGGTAGTAATTCTACCAAACTCTTCCATTTTACCCACACCCTTGGTGGACAAACATCAAAATTAATTGCTTAGGGACAATCTGAATGGGATCTAACATAAGAGAAGACTGAACCATTGCTACTGCAACAATATCTGAAGGCGAGAAATCAATGAATTCAAAATTGAAATTGCATAACCTACTTATTAAATAAATCATATACTGAAAACAGTCATGCCTGAAAGAAGCTGAAACATTATGATAATATTACCTGGTGATAGTTGAGTTCTAATTTTGTCAAAAAGTTCCCAACATTATCCTGCATCCTTTCATAATAATTGTTCCTTGAGTGTACCATAGCCTCTATATTTACTTTGTTAAAGATCAGTGGAGATGTGAAGGATAGATGCTCACTTGAAAACCCACTCCAGCAGGGAAGAAAATTTTCAATACTATGGTCTCTGTTAGCAATATAATTGCACAGCTCAAGCAATTTCATGAGCACTTGAAGTTGCTGACCAGCTCTCACAAGTGGAATTGTGAATTCCTTCAGAAAACAAGGAATGGCAACTCCATCTCGCTCCTGTGGTGATGACTCCCAGAGTTTAAAATGTAAACGCTAGAAATAATATAGTTATGATATTTAAAATATTCTGTTTAAGTCTCTATAATACAGTAAAAACAATTACCTTAATATTCACCAACAGGAAATCAATAGACACGCCAGCTTCACCAAGTGAATCGGGTGGTAGGTTGTCAAGATGTTCTATTATAAACTCACTATAAGGATCACTAATCTCGGCTTTGTATATCCATGATCTGATAAATCCAAAATATGGTTCACATGACTGAAGAAAAAGAAACTTGAGGAGAGGACTATGGGCCGGATCTGCAACCTAAAAGAAGTTTTCTAATAACTTGTTAGTCAAACCACAGGAAATTGCATAAAATTATGAAAGATACACATTACATCCTTTCTTTTAAGTAATAGAAACTAAAATTTGCAAACATTAAAGAATGATCTTTAAAAATCAAGTACATGCACTCATGTTATTTAAGAAGCAGATGACAGAAAATTTTAAAACAGCTCCAATCCAAAGATCACAAAATGGATGAATTGCACTAGATTTAGTAATCAATACAACTCTTTCAAGGGAGTAAGTAAGCCTGTCAGATAGAGAGGAAAAAAAAAACATTTTACCAAAATTCTTCTATGTATATATACTCAAAAGAGGGCGGTTTTGAAAATATAAATGAACACTACTAATGATTACAAACTTATGCAACAACCAAAAGACAGTAACAGTGATTTATACATACATATGTACAAATATAAATTTATATAACACTTACCTGGAATTGTGTATACAAATATGAAAGCAGAACTCCTCCTCTAGGAAAGTTGCGGAACTCAAGGACTGCTTTAGCAATTAGACCCTCGAAAGAAGATGTTGAGAAGCAAAATGCTATTTCACGTAGGTTGCAAATATTTCCAAGAGCTTCAACCTGGACCCTTAGTTCCTTTGTATGCAAGTAGACCTCTAATAGAGTAATCTCGGAGTGCACTACACCAGTGAGACACCCTACCCCAAAAGATGAGTTAAAGGGCGTTTCAACACCCTTTGATGATGAACGCCTCAAACTCACCGATGAATACAAAGTATCCAGTGCGCGCACATACCCTTCTAAAACCTTTCTCACAGCAACAGAAAATGCTTGATTAACAAGGCTATATGATGGATGATCTTCCTTGTGCACATCGTCGTCGTGATGATTTTGGTTTTCCATTGGTTCAGAAGTTACAGGTTTGTTTCTAGCTGAGGTGTTTTCCAAATCAAAACTTATAAAATAATCTACAAATTTATGGAGAAGAAATACTAGAGACCCTGAGCATCCTATGGATTTGAGAATATTTCCTAATGCATGAGTGCTTGACAACCGGTTCCATAGACTTGGAATGTGATGGAAGGTCCTATCCGCTGGGTCAGAGCAAAAGGCATCAGAAAGCTTTTCAATACTAATAATAGCCGATTCTACACCTTGCAGTGCATTCATAGCCAACCGCACCAAGCTAGCTTCCTGTGACAAAATATTCATATTTTTTATACCACAGAAGATATTACACAACTTTATATTGAAATGAAGACTAACCCATAGCTTTTAATACCATAACTGCTCAGCGCATCTAATTAAGTAATAATAATTAAAAATATCGTATAAACGCATATATACAGAATTGGTACAGGTTTGATCAAGTTACCTAAATGTCTTACAAAAGTTTCCTTACTTTTGCAGTTTGCTGATCAAATGACAAGTTCTTTAGAACAAACCAGATGTATCCTTAACAACATTGAGTGATTAAAACACAAAACATAACTTGCATAAATTTTCAATTAAATTTCTGCATTATTTTCATATTTCTTGCACACTAGATTACAGCTGCTAGTCTGATATCACACTAGATAAAAGAGCAAATACTGGCATCTCCAAATTTAAATTGCATCACTGAGACTGAAATGAATCATTCACCAGTAACATATAACAATTACTGTTATCGATAAAATAAAAACATAATTTACTTCGCAAGCAGCTTGTGCAATCAAACGTCCAATTCACTAACACTACAATTTGCTGAAACACATTAACATGTGTATATAGCCTTAGTGGCACATTTCACAATAGCTGGTGCATTTTCCAGAAACAAAATTGAAATTCGGAGAAGATGAAAGATTGGTAAGAGAAAACCCTAACAGAGCCGAGAATGAAGTGCGGGACTTACGGAGACGGAGGAGGTGTCGGAGAGGGGATGTGGGTGAGAGTGGGAGAAAGGCCGGCTTTGGGGAGGAATAGACTCCCAAGGTCTGGGAGGAAGCCATGGATCTTCGAGCTTGAGATTGTTGAACAGCGACGCGAATTTCGAATCCACTGCCATTTCG
Source organism: Pelargonium myrrhifolium (assembly GCA_036897405.1). Classification (NCBI taxonomy): domain Eukaryota; kingdom Viridiplantae; phylum Streptophyta; class Magnoliopsida; order Geraniales; family Geraniaceae; genus Pelargonium; species Pelargonium myrrhifolium. The sequence goes on along the minus strand of JAYMTK010003287.1, from coordinate 220 downwards.
GAATCTTCGAGCTTCTTCGTTGTCTACTTCTGGGCGTGCACATCACTTTGGATTATCAGTAGATTCTATGATAATTTTAAGCAGTATAAATACAGCTCCGTCCGTCAAATATTCAAAGGAAAACAATTTTTTTTGGTACCCAAACGTATACGCCATAACCAATCTGGTACCTACTCTTTTATTGCACACAATCTAGTACCTACATTTGATTTATAAACCC
>JAYMTK010003286.1:0-12463 GCA_036897405.1 Pelargonium myrrhifolium | reverse complement strand
CCCCTTACCTCTATTTGTGCTGAGTGCTTGCTGCAACTTCCTTTCCAAGTTATCATTTTTGTTACTCAACATCATCAGACCTCATCAAAGGTATCAGAGCCTTCATCGATTCAATGGCAGGGACCAATCCAGCCAGAATACAGGAAGAAGTTGGGGAGCTCAAGGAAACTGTCCAACAAATTCAAGAGGACATCCAAAATTTAAGAGTGGGTCAGGACAGCACTACTAAGATTCTGGAGCTCATGATGCTGAAGTTGGAGAAAATGGAGGGTAAGCAACCTGCAAGTCCTTCCCCAGGTATCACTAATAGTCCTCCCTCTAACACTAGAGTTGAAAGTTCCATATTGGGTAGTTATGTGGCACAAGAAACTAGAACTGTGGGTACTGATTCTCTTCTGTCTAAGAGAGAGAGGCCTAAGTTTGATGGCAGTGATTTTTTAGGCTGGAAATTGCAATTTGAGCAACACTGTTTTGCTAACAAAATTCAGGATGGAGAGAAGGTTGGTGAGGCAATGATGTGTTTTGTAGGCAAACCATTAAAGTATCACAGTCACTTTATGAAGTCTAGACCCGGGGTAGAAGTGAGTGAGATTGATTGGGGGGTGTATCTAGATGGATTGCAAAAAAGGTTTCACTCAACTGAGTATTTGGATCCAATGTCAGACCTCATGAATCTGAAACAGAGAAATTCTATGGAGGAATATTATGATTTATTTGAGGGAGTGATAGATTTAATGGAACTCACTGATGAGTATATAATCAGTGCTTTTGTGAGCAACTTGAAACCTGAACTTGAGCAGACAGTCAGGTTATTTGCTCCAAAAACCCTGAATCATGCCTTAGACCTTGCCAAGAAAATGGAAATATCACAAAACCCCTCTGCCAAACAGACCACCCATTCCTATAAACCTCTTTACAACCAGTACACCAACAGATTCAGCTCAAACACAAACACCAAGCCACCCACATATACCAAGAACCCACCCTTACCACCATTACTTCTTGCTCCTAAACATAATTTCCCACCACCCAATACAAGGCCTTTTAACAAGCAAAACAACCCAAACCTGCAAAAAAACCTTTCAGCCAAACCCCAAGTATATTACACCACCACCTCAAGCCTACCAAGATGAAATGAAGGCCAAAGGTCTATGCTTCTGGTGTGGTAACAAATACACCTATGGTCACAACTGCAGGAGGGGCCAATTTTTTCAATTGCAAGCACAAATGTATAGAATGGTAGTTGGTGACGAGGAAGAAGGGGAAGAAGGACAAGAAGAATTTGTGGAGTGTCCTGAACAATTCAACAACAATGAAGAGATGGTTTATGAGGAAGGAACCGGACAGCCAATGATTTCTCTCCATGCCTTATTTGGAGCTAATGGCTACAACACATTGAGGTTAAGAAGAACAATTAAGGGAAAACCAGTAATTTTATTGGTGGACTCTGGAAGTACACACAACTTCATTAATAGCAAGGTTGCTAGAAGATTGGGATGTATCACTCAGCGAGGTTCAACAACTTCTGTCTCTATTGCCAATGGTGAGACCATGGTGACTGATGAGATATGTCAAAATCTGCAGTGGGAGGTACAAGGAGTTCATTTACGAGTTGACTTTATGATCTTACAATTACAAGGTTGTGACATGGTATTGGGTGTACAGTGGTTGGTCACCCTAGGTCCCATTCTTTGGGACTTTGAATCTCTAACTATTCAGTTTGCTCAAAATGGCAAGTGGATCACACTCCAAGGATTGAAAGAGGGTTCTTTGGCTGTAATGGACGGGAAATCAGCTGTAAATAGTAAGTTTCTCCACTCTGCTCAAACCTCTATTACTTGTGCAATCATGGTTCAAGCTGACAACAAAGAAGCTTACAAATCATCAGACCTTAAGCCACCACTTCCAAGGGAAATTCAGCAACTATTATTGGAGTACAAAGAAGTTTTTGAACAACCTCAAGGTCTCCCTCCTAAAAGACCCTATGATCATGCTATTCCTCTAATGGATGAGAGTAGACCCATCAAAATGAGGCCTTATAGGTATCCAGCAATTCAAAAGGCTGAAATTGAAAGAATGATTGAAGAAATGTTAGCAACTGGAGTGATAAGGAACAGTACCAGCTCTTTTGCCTTTCCGATTATACTGGTTAAGAAGAAGGATGGAAGTTGGAGGCTTTGTGTTGATTATAGGCAGCTAAACCAATTCACAATAAAGGACAAGTTCCCAATTCCTTTGGTGGACGAACTGCTAGATGAACTAAGTGGCAGTGGGTATTTTTCTAAATTGGATTTAAGGGCTGGTTATCATCAAATCAGGATGAAAGATGAGGATGTGCACAAAACAGCATTTCGAACTCATTTGGGACATTATGAGTTTCTTGTTATGCCTTTTGGCTTGACAAATGCACCCTCAACTTTTCAAAGCCTAATGAACGACATATTCAGACCTTACCTCAGAAGGTTTATCTTGGTATTTTTCGATGATATTTTGGTTTATTCAAAATCTTTGGAAGATCATGTGGAACATCTCAAGATAGCATTGCAAGTCTTACAACAAAATCAGCTTTGTTTAAAAGAGAGCAAGTGTACTTTTGCTGCTAGAGAGATTGAGTATCTTGGTCACATAATTTCTGAGAAGGGGGTGTTCATGGATGCAAAGAAGATTGAAGGAGTGAAGAATTGGCCAACTCCTAAGTCTGTCAAAGAATTGAGAGGGTTTCTTGGTTTGTCAGGTTACTATAGGAAGTTTGTCAAGAATTATGGGCTGATTGCCAGACCTTTAACTCAGTTACTGAAGAAAGAGAAATTCAAATGGGGTGAAGAAGCTCAAGCTGCTTTTGAACAACTTAAGTTGGCTATGATCACAGCACCTATTTTGTCCTTACCAGATTTTGATGCACTATTTGTGGTGGAAACCGATGCATCAGATCAAGGGATTGGAGCTGTCTTAACTCAGCATGGTAAACCTGTAGCTTATTACAGCAAGGCTTTGGGACCTAGATATCAAGTATTGTCAGTATATGAAAAGGAGATGATGGCTATTTTATTGGCAGTTAAAAAGTGGAATGCTTATCTCTTAGGAAGACACTTCCAAATTAAAACTGATCATCAAAGTCTCAGGTTTCTGCTAGATCAAAAAACTTCCACTCCTGCACAACTCAAGTGGGTAGTGAAAATGATGGGCTATGATTATGAGGTGCTTTACAGGAAAGGAGCAACCAATACAGTAGCTGATGCTTTATCTAGAAGGTCAACTGAAGGTTCCTTGATGTCTATTTCTTCAGTGGCCTCTGATTTGTTGAGGAAAATTAAAGAAGGATGGCAAAAAGATGTCAAATTGGCTGAACTGATCACAAAACTTCAAAATGGGTCCTTGCAAGGCAGATCAAAGTATAGTTGGGAAAGTGGTCAGTTGCTCAGGAAGGGAAAACTGGTGGTTGGAGATCAGAAAGAATTGAGAGAAGAACTACTAACTTACTACCACAACAGTGCTTTAGGTGGTCATTCAGGGGCTCATGCTACCAGTAAAAGATTAAGTGCAGTGGTCTATTGGAAGGGACTCAAGAGAGAGGTGAGACAATGGGTCAGGAATTGTGCTACTTGCCAAAGAAGCAAGTATGATCACGCAGCTAATCCAGGTCTTCTTCAGCCTCTACCCATTCCTGATGGTGTTTGTCAGCATGTGTCCTTAGACTTCATTGAGGGACTACCAAATTCTGGGGGAAAGGAAGTCATCATGGTGGTAGTTGACAGGTTGAGCAAATACAGCCACTTTATTACTCTCTCCCATCCATTCTCAGCCATTACTGTAGCACAAGCTTACCTTGATCATGTTTTCAAGCTTCATGGTATGCCTAAGACTATGGTTACTGACAGAGACAGAATTTTCACAAGCACCTTTTGGAGTGAGTTGTGCAAGTTGCAACAAATCCAACTCAACCTCTCCACAGCTTACCATCCCCAAACTGATGGTCAAACTGAGGTTGTCAATAGGTGCCTTGAAACATATTTAAGGTGTATGACCAGTGACAAGCCTAAAGAGTGGAGCAAATGGATTCCCTTAGCAGAATGGTGGTACAACACTTCTTTTCACAGCTCTATTCAGGCCACTCCCTATGAAGTAGTGTATGGGCAGCCTCCACCTCTACATGTTCCTTACCTTCCTGGTGATTCTCTAGTAGCAGCTGTGGACAGAAGCTTGGTAGCAAGGGAACAAGCTCTTAAAATCTTGAAGTTTCACTTGCAAAGAGCACAAAACAGGATGAAAACTCAAGCTGACAAGAAGAGGAGTGAGAGAAGTTTTGAGGTAGGTGATTGGGTGCTTCTAAAACTTCAACCCTATAGACAATCTTCTGTGATGAAAAGAGTCAATCAGAAGCTGGCACACAAGTACTTTGGGCCTTATCAGATTTTGGCAAAAAAGGGGAAAGTGGCTTACAAATTGGCCTTACCTGAGGGAGCTAAGATCCATCACACCTTCCATGTCTCCCAGCTAAAAGAATGGAATGGACCTGTATCTGTGATTGCTCATCCACCAACTGTTGATGCTGATGGTAATTTACCAAAAATACCTGTTCAGGTTTTGGAGAGAAGGATTGTGAAAAGGGGGAACCATGCTGTGACACAGGTGCTTGTTCAGTGGGATAACTTGATGCCAGAGGATGCCACTTGGGAAATTCTTGATGATCTGAAGGCTCAATTTCCTCACTTTGATCCTTGAGGACAAGGATCCTTTGATGGATGGGGTATTTGATACATGTCTGAAATCAAAAGTAGTTGTTTCTATTGTTTCTGTAGTTGCAGTGATAGTCCTATATAGTTGGGCTTTTATTTATTTAAATATGTAGTAAGTTGGTTCGGCCCATTATCAGTTAGAGATGGCCCAGCCCAGGATGTTTGAATCTTTTGTTGTTTTCTGTTGGTTAGAGTTGCAGAGTAAGTACAGGATGTCATGCTATATGGCAGGAGTAGTGCTGTATTGTTCACCAAGAAATCAATGAATGAAAAATATCATTCTCCCTCATTCTGTTTTATCTGAATATCCTTCCTCATTCTTCATTCCTAACCTAATCTCAGCCCCTTACCTCTATTTGTGCTGAGTGCTTGCTGAAACTTCCTTTCCAAGTTATCATTTTTGTTACTCAACACCATCAGACCTCATCAGAAGACTGCAACAAATTTTACAAGTGTCATTTTCTCGAATATATATTTATGGGAGGGGCTTGACTGAAATTAAAGTTTTTCAAGAGAGCAAATAGAAAACAAAACAAAATATAAGGGCTTCTATTTGCAATTGACACAATAAATTTTTGTAATTGCAATTTGCTCCCTATATTTGATTTATTTAAACATTAGCCCATGCGCGTGGCTTGTCCGATTTTATCGAATACCCTAGCAAGATCAAGAAGCTGGTTATTATAGTTCGTGCTGGTCTGTTCTTTTCTCGTCGTCTCCAAGTACTGAAGCTCATTACCAGCATTGATTCATCAGAGAAAGGTAAAATTGCAATCCCAACTCGTTGACTCTACTATACTCTAAAACCCTAGTTTCAATCGGAGAATACATTGGGTTTCATTACTGCCTACAAACTGTTCGAAGAAATTTCTAAACGAAGTGGACTATTCTATAAGATATAAAAGGAATACAATAATAAGCTTTAAATCAATTGTGATTTTGTTCGTTTTTTTTTACTATTGATAATTCAGGGTTTTGCTATGTCATCTCTCTCTCTGATCGGTGTTTATGGCTCTGTATGATGTGCTGAATTTGTTGTTCGCTGTTGGGGTTTGGTGCACTGCTTATATTGCCGTTGCGATTGTCGCTTCTCTCAGGATCTTCAGTTTCATTTGCCCACTTTGATTGTGTTGCAGAAGCTGATTTAGGAGAAATACTGTCATGGGTTATGCTCAGCTTGTTATTGGTCCAGCAGGCAGTGGCAAGGTGATTATGTAGATGATTTTCTAGTTACTGCATTTCTATTTGATTGTTATGGTGATGTATCTAATGGTTATTTTTGTTTTATGGGTTTCTTTCTGATCAGTCCACTTACTGCTCCAGTTTGTACCGACATTGTGAGACAATGCGGCGGACAATACATATTGTGAACCTTGATCCTGCTGCTGAAAATTTTGATTATCCTGTGGCTATGGGTTAGTATAGATTTATCCTGTGGCTATGCTTTATTGTTGTGAACCTTGATCCTGCTGCTTTGTACAATGATTGGGTTTTGGGATAATGAACTGTTCTTTACTTTGCAGATATTAGGGAGCTGATTTCTTTGGATGATGTTATGGAGGAGCTTGGACTAGGTCCCAATGGCGGTCTCATGTACTGCATGGAGTATCCTTTTTAAGTTCGACATCTAAAATATTTTGTTTTGCTCAATTGGATGTTCTTACTACCTTCTATTTAGGATTACCTATCACTGACAACAGACATGTATCTTGTAAAATCACTTGATGTAGTGAGTGATCGGATAGGTCATCTATTTGCTAAGTTTTTTGTTAAATGAGTTATCTCCCCCACCTCTCTCTCTTTGAACTGAAAGTGAATGGCCTTAATTCATATGTTAAGACATCTTGAAGAGAACTTGGATGTTTGGTTGTCAGAAGAGCTGGACAACTACTTGGATGATGACTACTTGGTTTTTGATTGCCCAGGTAACTGTCCATACTTGTGTCTGTTTATCTGTATGTTTACAAAGTTTGAAGCAATTGTTGATTGAGCTACAAAGATGACAGGTTTTTCTCTCAGCGTACAAAAATAATATACTACCAGAACTTGGAATCTATTACTTGCTTGCTTTTTAGACCTAGGTCACGGCTCATGGAACAAGTAATGATATTAATGGTGAATAGTCATTTATCTTTTAGATTGCTCTTTTTAGGTTGCATACTTTTGCTTCACTTTTTATTTTCAGGCTATGATTTATTTGCATGATTATTAAGGAAGATACTAAAAAAGGATTATGTGCATGCATTGGTGGTTTATGTGGTGCACATGGGAAATGAAAGAAGGGTAGTCATTGCTGCAAATGCAGCTACCTCCAGATAAATAATAACGCAACATGTTTGGTGCTCAAGATAGTGACTAGCTTGTTAATATGATTGCTTTTCACATGAATGCTGCTCAGTGTTCTCTCGTGTTCTTTATCTATAGGTCAGATAGAACTCTTTTCACATGTACCAGTGCTTCGAAATTTTGTGGATCATTTGAAGCGCAATAATTTCAATGTTTGTGTGGTGTATTTGCTTGATTCACAGGTTTGTACAAGACCTTTACCTCGTTTCTCAGTTTCTTTATTGCTAGCTCTATTATTTTCACCACTTAGCTGCTCTTTTCTATTTGAAACTCAAAATTTCAGTATTCTTCCATTTCAGTTCATGACGGATGTGACCAAATTTATAAGTGGATGTATGGCATCTCTTTCTGCTATGGTACAGCTGGAATTGCCCCATATTAACATCCTTTCCAAAATGGACCTTGTGACAAACAAAAGGGACATTGAAGAGTAAGCCCCATTTAGCCTTCTATTTCCTTTCCTAGTCATGTAGACTTGTCTTGCTTATCCTGATACAAATTTATTTATTGTTACTGTCTGTAGTTACTTGAATCCAGAACCCCGGTTTTTGTTGGCCGAATTGAATCAACGCATGGCTCCTCAGTTTCAAAAACTCAATACAGCTTTGATGGAATTGGTGAGACAATTAGTAGCCCTCCAAATTGTTTTTCTATTATATTTACCAAGATAGTAGTTTAGCATGAAATGTTTGTCAAGTTTTTGTTGCACATACCACTAAAAGAGACAACTTACTGCTGATACTTTTGAGTTGTTCCTATGTGATTATACTAAAGGTTCTTAATGGAGTTTGTTTACTGTGAAAACAACTATTTCTATTGACAATATACCTTTAAATTTTTTAATAATAAGGTTTTATATAGTCATTATAAATAGTTGCATTGACATGTTAGTATATTCTTGGTTATATTATAAAACTACCTTATACACTGCCATTTTTTTCTTTTTCAAAACTGGTATGTGCCAACTGCTAAGTTATAATCATGAGTCATCTACTTCCACACTTCAAGTCTGTTAAAAGCACTACTATTTCTCCCTGTAAATTGTTTACATAAAAAGCAGAGGGCATTTTTGCAATGATAGCCTGAAATGAGTGTCAATGCACTCATGGTTTCTTCTCAGGATTCAGGACTGTTGTTTTCTTTTCATCAAACATTGATTTTCTGACATAGTTATATAGTTTGATAAATCAAATCTACTATTAGCATGTCTTATGAAATGAAGTGCTGTGGTGGTTATTTTATTGTTTGATTTATCTGTTGATTCATTAATTATAGGAATTGGCTGGATTTGTTGTGATGGTTATATGAATTGTTGTTTTAGGTTGATCAATATAGCATGGTGAGTTTTGTGCCTCTGGATTTGCGAAAGGAAAGCAGGTTATCTCTCTCTCTCTCTCTCTCTCACACACACTCACACACACACGCACGCACGAGCGTACGCGCACAAAATAACCACAACAGCAAAATTCAGAAAGTAATTTACCTGAACTGAAGTATTCCAAGAGGTTTTGTTTCTATTTTCAGATTATAGAAGCTGCTATGGTGAACATCTATGGTAGAGGAATTCTATTATCTTAGTAAGTAGAGTAGTGCATGATATGGGGAAACAAAATTGTATGGAACATAAAGATGTGTAGGCTTCCTGATGATACACCAATATATTGGATCCCTGAAATCCACTAAACCGGCCATATGAGTGATTCCATTCAAGAAAGCAGCCGAAAAGTGACTAGAAATCAAAATTGGACCAACCTGGGCTTGGCTCACAGCCATGGCCATGCCCCACGCCCTTGGTCTAGCCCGGCCCACGGTTGTGAGAGTGTCCCATGTTGTCCAGGTTCGCCCTGTTGGTCCATTTTGGCCCAATTGCGTCTAAATCGTCCACATACGCACTTTGTTCTTCGCCATCTTTGCAGATCTTCAAGACGTTTTTCGCGTTCATTGAAGATCTTCATAGTGTTATTCGTGATCTTCAAGATTTTCCCAGATTTCCCAATCGCTCCTCAAGGATGGTGTCCGAAAATCGCGACCCTCCTTCAACTTTGTCCATGTACGATTGTTTAGGAGATAGGTAGGACCCCCGCACTAGGAAACGTATACCCGACGAACCGTTTCAGATATAAGAGATCATATAAATTGGAGTGCGCTGCCGCGGACACCTCCCACGATGAGAAATCCGCGCACGCTACAATATGTAGTTGGGAAGATCCCCGGATGTCATCCAAATTGTCACAAGCCGTTGTCTCGTTGGAATGCAACCCGCATCGAGATTAAATCAGTCTCGTGGACATCACCATACCTCTGGTCCGAGGCACTCTCTTCTCGGGCCATCTTTCACATGCTGTCCTTGGTAGCACTCTCCAACCGACTACCATTAGATCTACCTTGCCCCTCGTCCATGAAAGTACTTCGAACTGCCCTACCTCTTAAGCGAGAGCTTAGACGAGTGTCATAATCACACTTCATGAAGAAAGAGTTGGAAGGAGGCTTAGTACTAACTCGGAGCAAAATAACTAAAGAGTACCCGATTTATATATATATATATATATATTTTGAAGAAACTCATGCAAGCTCAGAATGAATATTCAACCCAACCCAACCTCTTATTTATAGCGAAGAGACAAGGCTTGATTATGGTACTTGAGCAATGTGGGATACAAAACATGAGCCAAAAAGGAAGCCTATACTTGGGTTTAGGTTTAGGCTTTCTTCATCTAACGCATGTGTTCATTTTATGTAGAAAAAATAAAGTGAATCATGAGTTCATACAACTTGGGTTTAGGCTTTCTTTAGTGAAATTTGCCCCATGTTTTTGTATCTCATATCGCTTGAGTACCTTCATCAAGTCTTGCCTCTTCGGTATAAAGTTTCTTCAGAATGCTTCGGGTGCTCTTTAGCTATTTTGTTGGTTTGAGGGGTGTTGAATTTGATTGGTTTAAGGGTATCAAATAGTTACTTTTTTTTTTTTTCTTGCTTGTTTCTTACTATTACATGGCTTGTCTGGTGGAATGTAGATCTATTGAATTTTTTTTCTTTTCTTTCTTTTCAGAAAGGCATAAGATATGATTATAATATTGCACTATTTTGTTTTGCAGCATAAGATATGTATTGGCCGAAATTGACAACAGCATTCAATATGGGGAAGACGCAGATGTGAAGATTAAAGATTTTGATCCAGAAGATGATGAATGATGCTTAATCATATGATTGTTTGTTTGAAGATGTTCCCTTACATTTTGTCATTATGTGTGTACATAGCCTGTGGAGCACAGTTTTTTTGGGCGGGAAATGAACAACTACTAGTAGCCCACTACTCGTGAATACATTTCGGTTGCTGCTTCATCAAACTTGAATGTATTACTTTTCTTTTCATATTTCTGGTGACTTGTCATTCATGAATGTATCTGCATTCTTGATTTCAAAATGAATGTCTGATCATTAAACATCATTAACGGATTAGTTATGGTACCGGAGATTCTCAATCTTTAATCTTCAGTTCATCAACCTGCCTTTTCTAAGAAAATTCTCATTTTTTCATTTACACTTGGGATGTAATGATAATGAATCTCTACTTTCTTTATACCATTCAAGATTCTGATAGTTTGATGTCACCCTCCCATGTTACTTAAATCTTTTGTTATTGCTACAGTAGTGTCAACAGGAAAGATGCTTAGTACAGTAGTGTGCAAGAGCCCTCATTTCTTGAGCAATTGAATCAATGGCCTGAAAATGCTTCCATAGTTCTTCACAAACCTCTTGTAATAATCATTTGAGTTTAAACAAACTCTTTCACAGTTTTGGAAATATACCAAGTCAAGTTAATACTCCTATTAGATCTTACCTATACTATTATCCATTTTCAATTAACTACCCTGAACTACCAAATTAACTTTTAACTACTCTATATTTTCATTATATTAACAATTAGGTCCTCCATCCAAATTTTCATTATGTTAACAATTAAGTCCACCATCCAAATTCATCAGTTATATTTGACGAAATCTTCAATTTTTTTTAAAATGACGATTTTGCCCTTGTTCTTCATTAAAAAATAAGATTAAAATTTCTCTTGGTGGTAGGGGTGTTCACTGGCGGATTAACCGCTCGTTCACCATAAAACCCAAACCACCCGCTAGGTTCCGGATTGGCCATTTTCCAATCCATCACCGCCCGTTTGATTATTCAAAAATGGCGGATTGAATTGGTGGCGGATATGGGACGGATTAGCGGGCCATCCACCACCCGTAAAACAAGTTTGGGCCTTAACCCCCTTTGAAAATATACCTAATAAGCCCATAAACATAAAGTAATAAATTGCATATCTATTGAAAATTTGTTAAGAAAAATACAATTAAGAGAGTAATAGTCACCCAAAACTATTCTTATGAATGAAAAAAACGTTAAGAATGGATCACCACACTTAGCAACATAGCCTAGTGTGGTGGTCCAAACCTAAGAAGATTCAACTTGATGAACAAAAACAACATAACATGAGACGAAATGTATATACTACCCTCAGAGACGGATGAAGTAAATGAAGATTCATCTCGAAAATGAGAAGAATAAAAGCTCCCAATGCTCTTCTCCATTGAAAGCTCTTGGAGAAGTGGAAACGTTTGGAAGAGTGGAGAATGTGTGAGAGAAGAACAATGGATCAGAGAGAGAAAGGCTAAAGGGCAGCGTGTGAAATGTATTAGGGTTTAGGGGTATAAAATATATTTATTATACTAAGTGGATGTGGCGGATAGCGGATTGGCCCAGAAGCCTATATGCTTGATCCGATATCCGCCCGTAAAGAGAGCGAGGCGGGGTAGACTAATATGTTTCTCTTAGCGGATTGAAGCGGAGCGGTTCATAAACAGGGCAAACGGCGGTTTGAATTTACGGGTTGGCGGATTTACGGATTTTTTGAACACCCCTACTTAAAACTAACAAGTGCATATAAATACATTAAAATTTTAAATTATATCCATTACATATTCTAAACATTTTCATTAAACAAACTAAATACATGTAAAAATAGATGAGATATTAGTTAATGTGTCAATCCTCATCCTTTAGATTATATGTCATAGACTATATATATTAGATGGTTTTTGAATTAGTTCATAAGCTGGTCAAAATAATTATCAGTTTGGCAAATTTTGACTACTCCAAATTTTAGAATTACTTGTTTGGTAATTTTGAAACAACTTATGAGTGACTTGATGAAAAAATATAAAAAGGTTAAAAGTTACCCTTGACCCTGTCATAAATGATTCTCATATTATTTTTAAAATCATTATTGGTCCTCAAACTACACATTCTCTTTATTAAGGAATAAGTCCCCCGGAGGTCCCTGAACTATCCAATTTGTTCCATTCGGGTCCTTGAACTTCACT